>NDXZ01033083.1:0-15616 GCA_003055125.1 Paykullia maculata
TAACACATGTGTGTGTGTGAAGGGTATAAAAATATAAACTTAACTAATTACAAACATTTATGAACAGAATAATATTACGTTTAATTACATCAACATTAACAGAAAAATTAATGAAATTGTAGTAATCATTATAGTTTCTAGATATTCTTCTTAGTGGGTCAACATCCGCGTAGTTTGATTGAAGACATTTAAGATAAAGAGTACTCCTCTCCTAATTTCGGTAGCTCTATGTGGAATATTGAAGTTGATATTACTAAGCAGAAATTCGGAATTAACAGAACCATTTAACAAATTCACCGTAAAAGTAACATTAAGCATTATTCGTCTACTATCTAACGTTGGCAAATTAATTGTAGCAAGTCTGGCAGTGTACGGCAGAATGTTTATATTAGGATTCCATGTTGTATTACCCAAACAAAATAAAAGAAACTGTTTCTGAACAGATTCAATTCGATTCTTCTGATAATCGGTATAAGGATCCCAAATAATAGATCGAAATTCGAGAATAGGCCTAACTAAAGATGAGTGCAAACGTACAATAATTTGAGGTTCTGTAAACTCTTAAGCCCAACGTTTTATAAAAGCGAGCACGCCACGAGCTTTATTTACCATCATGATAATATGGTTGTTAAAATTTAATTTAGGGTCGAGAAGAACGCCTAAATTCAGAAACTCCGAAACCAATTCAAGTTGATAACCACCCAAAGAAAAGAGACAATCAGCATAAAAGTTTCTTGAGAATCTCATATGTTTGCATTTTTTTAGATTAAGAGTCATTAAATTAGTATAACACCATTCGAAAAAAGTATCCAAATCATGTTGCAACTGAATACCATCCTGAATATTCTTGTGGCTAAGAAAAATCTTTACGTCATCAGCATTGATTAAAACGTTGAAAAATTTAACTGCATAAGGCAAAACATTTACAAACAGGGAAAATAAAATAGAGCCCAAGTGACTTCCTTGAGGAACAACAGATTTAACTGCAATATTATATTATATGTGTGAATGAGTTTGCTAATTTTATCATAGTTCATTCTATTGTAAACGACGGTCTGACATTGGGATAGTGTTAAGTTAATTAATAAAGTTGGGTAACCAACCTACTTTCACCGATAAACACAGTAAATTTCTTATTTTGTTAATGCATCGAATCACGAATCAAGAGGCACTTTAAAAAACTTTGTTGCTAAAATTACGAGTAAATATGTCAACCATTACTAGCACTAGTTTACAGTACATTTGTCGCCGTTACACAGACTTCTAATATATAAGTAATCATTACGGGAAACATCATATTTAGCGTAATCAATCAATAAGCCATACTTTTTATATCTCTTAAAATATTTGTTCTTAATATTCTTCAGCTTTGACAATTGTTTAGTTTTCCATGGAGGGCCAGTTTTATTACATAATTTTATTTTTGGAACGCAGTGCTCAAAATATTCTAGGATTGTTTTGTAAAATATCTGTACTGTGGAGTCGATAATGGATGAAAAATTATACGGGTTAGATAAAAAATCCAGCCAATTAGTATTATGTAGAAGATAGTTTAATTCTTCATAATTTGCTTTTTTTAAAACAGAAGACTTTCCCATTTTGAGTATCTGCTTTCGCCGAGCGATAAAATGGAACATTAAGAACATTTTACAGTACATATTTTGTTTTTTTTTCTATTAAGAAATTAAAAAAGTAAGTTTACCGATAATTTTCGACCAAAGAGTGCTGATGATGACACCGTTGCTGGTTTCAATAACTAAACTAAATAAAAAAAATTATTTCTTCAAAGGTAAGATTTTCAAAAAATATTAACTTGAGCTAAAATAATACAAACAAAATTTGTTGTAAATTATTTATGTATGTCAAGCAAATTAGGAGCTACTCGTTAGGACCAATTAAATTTTTAATACAACAACTTTCTATCGTGTTTATCTTCGTGAGTTAATTACACTGTGCAACAGTGAAAAAAGTACACAGACTTGGCTATATAGGTTCGATAGTACTACTTAAGCTGAGTAAAACCCTAGCTCTCAAAACGCGAACTAATATTGCAAAACGGAGCTAGGGCTTTACTTAACTCAAGTAGTACTATCGAACCCATATAGCCAAGTCTGTGTACTTTTCAAAAAGTTGTTTTTTGTCGCATAGTGTTATTTGTAAATAAAAAACTTACTTACCATTAATGTGCTGAGAAGAACAATATAGTTGAATAGTAAGGACTGATAGAGCACATTATAAAGAAAATAAAACGGCTAAATTAGATGTACAATCTACATTAAGCTTAATTAAAGTTTAAAAAACAATATATATTACAAATGTTAGAACGATAAGCCGTTATATAGTTGTGTGCGATGTATACGTATTTTCTGATTTTTCGTTATAGATACGGCCGTAATTAAACAAGACAAGACAAATTTTAAAAGTAACGCTTCGACATTCTAGGTTTTTCACCAAAAAAAAAAAATAAAATAAAATAAATAAACAAATGATTTTAACTTTTCTGATACTTAATTGGATGCATATATATTTATATTGTTTCTACAAAAACAAATTTAAATTAATGACATTTTTTTCTTGCAAAACTGTTTGTTTTCCAAAAACTTTATTTAGTTTAAAGGCCGTCATCTTAACAAGTTTAAATAAAGACTTTGTGTATTCATGTAAAATATTACAACCGAAAAATAATTCCATTTGCCACCTTTTGTTCGTTTGTTTGTTTGTTTCCAAAACAATGTTGTTTGTATTGCTGCGCATACTGACAAGTCCTTTAGATGGCTGCTGTAATGCAAAGAATGGAATTTGCATTGTTTACACCTCAGAGACTTTAACAAAAAATCAAAGTCCATACAAAATAATATATTTTTTTTTTATAAATAAAATCTTTAGTATTTCTTATGTGTTTAAAATAAAACTCATTGTGTTGTTGTTTTAGTTGTAAATATAAACCAAAAATGTGAACCAAATTGACATGGCTTCAATGCCTGCTGGGCATTTTTAAAAAAGGCAACATGAAAATTGCAGTAGAAAATCGATGCAATTCTACTAAAGTATTTTAACAAACTCTATTAAAAATAAGAGAAAAAAACAAAATAACAATAAAATTATGTATTAAAAAAGTGATATATTTTCTATTGAATTTCGTATTAAAATTCAACTTAATTAATTTTTTTCACCAGTTTTATAAATCCTGAGTTTTTAATAAGCAAAGTTTTTAATAAGCAAAATATGATTTTAGGTATAAAATATTTGTAATTAACATTTTTTTTGGTTGAAACAATGCACTGTAGAGCTCCCTAGCAAAAACTTGCATTGCTTTGTATTGAGTTGAAATGATAAAAATACAGTTGCTGTGCTATGTTATTGGATGCAAGTGCTTACCCCGCTTTCCCCCTTCGCTTACAAATAGGGATTTTGTAAAGTCATTACTTTAATGTCATTAAGTAACAATTTACTATTAATAAATAAAGCAGCCCTCTAAACTACAAATCACGAATTGAATAAGTCATTACTTTTAAAATATTATATAAAGACTTACTTTTAATAAGTAAAATATCCAATTGATTGTATGAACTTACAGAACTTATTATCAATAATGTATTGTATTCGGCTTCATAAGAACGAAACTGAGTTTTGTTACTACTATACATTACGTTTTACAGAAACACTTAGAAAAAACCTTTAAGAATATTATTTTTAAAAATATCTGACAAATAAATTATAACGTTTCACAATATAATCTTGGTTTTAGAAAACTACTTCTTAGTAATACAGACGGTATGTTATACTCATTGAAAAGAATGTTATTGAATACGAACAATTCATTAATCAGTTTTTACTGGGTCTTCCCAAAACAACGGATAAAGTCGACAAATTCTGGCTTACACTCGCCTACGACATAAACAAATATAACATTATTTGCGCTTATTTCTAATATAACACATTAGTCAGCCAAGGTTTAAGTGAGTTTCAAACCTAATTTTATATGGAAATTAGGGCCAAAAAGGAAGAATAAAATGTCGATTATAGTTTTCTAGCATTTGTTTAAAGCAGTTGGTTAATTTTTGGAAGGGGGTTTTGTGAAAGTCGATAATAATTTTTTTGTCCCATGAAAGTTATTTGAGGGTAATTTGGCCAAAATAATAATTTTGTGACGGTCTTATAAGCGTTAAAGTTATATTATTATCGTAAAATTTACTAAATATTAATATAAAATTTTTCTCTGCCTAATAAGATCGTTAGGATCTATTCTTGGAAAAAAATGTATACTGATCTAGGTACTGTTATAAGCCAATTAATCAATCTTAATCAATTTATTAAAAAATTTTAATAAAATAATGTAAATGTTCAAACAGAAAGTAATTACTTGACTTTGAAAATAATTATAATTTCTGATGATTTTTTTGACGTTATCACCTTCACCACTAACTCGTAATATTCCATGGTATGTCGAATATATTTTCGGGGACTTTTCAATGTACACCTTCACCAAACCAACGGATTTTAGGAGCACACTTAAGTGCTATAAAAATAAAAAAATAAAATTTAAATTGTTGTTTTTGTTAATATTGGCAACTTGAAACACGCTAACAAACCCAAGAAAACCAAAAGTGTATGCTTGGGAGGTTTGTTGCAATAGTTACAAATATTATTTTTTTAATGCAATTTCAATGATGCATAAACAATAAAACAAAATTTCATAATGATCACAAAACAAAAAAATATTTTACGTATTTAAAATTTGTAAATTTTTTGAATAGCTAAAGTGATTTTTGTCTTCTCTAAGGCTTTTATAAACACATATATACATGCATATACATGTGTATATTTGTTAAGTTTGTCTAATTTACAAAAAGTTTTTTTTTACATTTATGGTTTTTGTATTGCTTTTTTTTAGCCAATTAATCAAAAGACATGTTGTTTTATGTGATACAAAAACTTTATATTTGCAGCCTGTTTATAAGACCTTCGTTTCGCATGATTTCTTATTTGTCAGAACTTGAATAATGAATATTTTCATTTGTTGTGTTATGAAACAATTAATCAAATAAATTATTGAAATTTACAGCCAGCGTTTATACAAATTATTTTTTCCAAACAATACTTCCCAGCAAAGAAAAGATCTGTTTTCAAGAAGTAGTGAACTGGTTATTTTAGGTTAGACATGTATGATTTACACTAAAGTGTTATATTAGCGACCATGGGTTCACATTTAGGTAAAGGGCCGGTCATTTAAATAAGTACACACTTCAAATCAAATGAATGCTTCATGATTCGACATAATTTTTTTTATTACATAATTATATACACATTTATTTCAATTATATTGATGGGGATTATTACTGTAGTCAAAAAACAATTACATAACATCATTGGAAGCCATTCAAAATGAGTTCACATTTGATAACTTAAATACAGTTTTAAAATTTATTTGGAATGTTTTTGAAGCAAAAGGAACAAAGGAAATCTTGAAACCATCAACTCGCAATGAACTTATTACGTCAATTTTTTTTGCTGGGCTGTAGCGCAATTGCATGCAAAATGTCCTTAACGTTGAAAATGTATGATTTTTTTTTAACGATTTATAACACCTTCTTGTATTTAACATTATTTAATTACAAGTTGTTGAGTTGTGTTGTTTACAAATGTTGTTATTGCTGTTGCCTATTAAATTATGACTTATTGCTGGTTGTTTTGCTTGCAATAACACTCTGTTAATGCATTCGTATGTTATGATTATAGAAATTTATAATTATTAACTTTAATTAGGTAACAAATAAAAACATGATCAGCACGAATATATTTAATTAAATGTAAGATTTTAAAATTGAAAAAAATTTGTGTTTCTTTGACTTGGTCTTATGGGCATAAGAGTACCGTTACTTTATATTTCTAATGAAAAAACTTAAGTCCTGCTGTTACCTGTTCAAATATTTTAACAGAAATAATATAACTTGGCGATAACTTTGACAATTTTTAAACATTTGATTTTGAATCTTTAGTATATTTTTTTGTTGTGTTAGAAAATATTTTATTCAAATACATCTTTAAATAATAAATTCTTTAAGAACTCCTTACTTCCAGGGAAAATTTCTAAAAATACCACAATTTGTTAGGCCTTAAAGCCTTTTGTAGATTTTATTTTTCATGTTTAACATGACTATGACGTGATTTTTTTTCTTATAAAATAGCATGACTCGTAAGCAAAATGTTTTTGCACAACCACAATAATATACAACAAGTTTATACCCTTAAGGTTTTAATTGTTTAATAATTTTTTGTTTAATAATTTAGACTCATGCACACATGTCCATCATCACTTTGGAAAAGAAGTGTTTTAGTATCACAAAAACAGAGTGAATAAAGTGTTTTACATTAATTTATAAACTACAACGACTAGACAAGCACATTTAAATATTCATGAATACCGGCCATATGACATAAAAAACCTAAGGGCATAATTGTAATACTGTCATCATCAGTCTCCTTCGACTGACGTTTAATAGTAAAGTTTATTGTATACAACACTATGGTTTTGCCTAACACTTTAGTTGTTCAAAATTATTCAAGTAAACAAATATTGTTTGCATGTGAATCTAAATAATTTTAAGTACCCCTTAATATTTTAGACCTTTAATGCTTTTCAACTATTTTAATGCTTTAGAAACCAAGTAAATATTATTAATTTTTACGTAAAGTGCACGAGTAAGGAAACGATACAAGGTGGACCAGATACCAGTTTGTTTGTTTAAGTTGATTCCATAAAGCAAGAATTTTTTATCAAAAATTTGCAGGCTTATGAAAAAATATAACTTCTATTTAGATTCGTATTGTGGTAAAATTTATTTTTTAAAAAAAATTCCTAGACAAAGTGGAAAACACTGCCCAGTTATTATTCCATTTTTATCTAATTACTTACCAAAATGTAAGCTTCATATTAAACCTTATATACCTAAAGAATAATTAAGATGAATTTTGTCCAGGACACACAGTAATTTTTATTAAGCCTGTTATTTGCCACTTTTTGTATAAAACCATCAAAATTAAATACTAATAAAATATGCTTAAAAAAGGTGTTTTTCTTTGTTTCACTTTGCTATTTAAACTTAAATTTGATTTATTGTATTATAACAGCAAATGATTAATGCCAAAAATTAAATTAGTTTTTGTTGTTTTAAGGTGTTTACTATTAGATTGTAACAAAAAAAAGAGAAGTGAATGTAAAAAATTATTATGTTAGACAAAAAAATTACTCTGTTATCCATGGTGCATATATCAGTCTTAATAACAAGTAAATATTCTTATTGCACATACGATATGTAAAATTTTATTAGTTATTTGAAAATAAATATGCATAAATAATTATTTAACTTTCATCTTCATTTATTTTGCATTTACTTTTTTAGTTTAGATGGTATTTTTAAATAAATTCAAAAAGTTTTATTAAAAAATACTGTAGAGTAAACTAACTTTAATAACAACTCTTGTTTTGTTAAATTAATAATTAAAATTCATAAAATCTAAATAGAATAACTAATAAAATACCAATGAATACTAATACCTTAAACATAAATTGTATAAAAATGTCTTTGCGCAAATGGTGATAAGGCAAAACAGTATTTGATGATTCATTCGAAAAGAAAAAAAATATATATTAAGAAAAATATAAATACCTTTTTTGCAATAATAAACATTTTCATCTCAATAATAATATTTGTATATGTAATAATTATTTTTATCATATTATGACGCAGAAAATTGTCACAAATAAACAGGAATGAAAAGGTGGAAACCCTATTCTTAGAACATACAATAAACTTCAATAAATTTTTTATGTGCTTGAATTTTGTTTCGGAAACTAATAGGTCCTAATCATATTATTATTTTAATTTTTGATATCCTTCAACACAGGTGACAATACAATGTCTACAATATTCATTAGCGACCCCACAAAGTATATACTGTGAGCGTCAAAAGAAACTGTACACCTTAGACTCTCAAGTTAACTGGCTAAAATTGTATTTTATAATTTTATTTAATATGTTTTGTTTTTTATTTCACATATTCTCTTTGCTTTCATTTAATTAAAAAACAATAACAAAATTTTAACAGTAATTATAAAATTTTTAAATTGTCTTTGATCATATTACCGTGACTCAACCATGTTTTTTCTTTGCGTGTACATAAATAGACTTACCCCGAAGCAACCTTTACAACTTCTTCAAATTTGTTTCGTTTCGTTTCGTAAAAGTCATTAGACATTATGTGCTCAGACTTTTGGCTAAATCGCTTAGTCCTAGACAAAAATGCCCCAGTTTTAGTTGTTATACCACACAAGTTATTGCCGAAATACCATTCCATTTAGGAAAAGTCACCATTTGGTCGCCTAATGGGCAGGTGGAATTATTGGTCCACGTGTCTTCAGAAATGGTGATGGCTAAAAAGTTGCAGCCATTACTTGGCATTTTGAGTATTAATATATTTTGTTTTATTTCTAAAATAACAAAATGGAAATTTAAACCTGATTTACAAAAATTTTATAAATAATTCCCTAACAGTTTGACACTACGTGTTAACATACTCTAAGGCTAAAAGCCTTCAACGGCCAACGAATAAAGTAAATATTTGTGAAACAAAACAAAAAAATTTAAAAAAATTACTAAATTGAAAACCTTAAATTCTGTTGCACACAAAATCATAATACATGGCTGGGTAAATAAAATCGTGCTGTGGGTGTCAACATTAAAGTTTTAACTAAATTGCAAAAAACAAAAAAGAAACAAGACAAAAACTAAACACGAAATTTTTTTATTATTTTAATGAAGTAGAAAAAAATCATAGCAAAAATATTTGGGTTAAATTTATTGCATTACAATCATCCCATGCACAGCATAACAAAACACTTGTTTGTAACTACATAGAGTAGAAACTAACTTGCCCCTTTACAATTCGGTGGCAAAAGTTTTTTCACTTTTTTTTAAATTTCCAGAAAAAAATTCTTTAATTTTAAAAAATGGTTAATAATAATTTATAGTTATAAAAAAAATATATACAAACAAAATGTGCATTTGTAGAAAATTTATTTATATTTTTTTTATGTATAGAAAAATATTTAAAAATTTTTTTAATTTATATAAATAGTAAAACTTTTTTTTTGGAATATAAAAAAAAGTTATAAAAATAAAAAAAAACTCTTTAACAGTTTTCTTGTTATAAAAATTGTTCAATAAATTCTTAATAAAAAAAATTTTTTTTTGTTTACAAAATAATATTTCATAGTTTTTAATTGGTAAATTTTAAAATTTTAAATTTCATTTGATGACATAAAAAATTTCGTATTAAAAAAAATTCTATAAAATATTTGTTTTATTTTTAGAAACTTTCGACACACAAATAAATGGACCATTTTGAAAGCAACAAACATTTTAAGAAATCAAAATAAAACAAAATATAAGGAGTGAATGCAATTACTTTTGTACATTATAAACATTTTATTTACAAAAATTAAGCAAATTAAAAAAAAATTTATAAAATTATTTAAACTTTATAGATTTTTTTTAATAAAATATTTAAAGTTTATTTACTTAATATGTGTTTGTCAATTTTGATTAATTGTTTCTATTATTTTCTTACAAAATTGACAAGTAAATTGCTACAAAGCTTTAGCTTGGCCTTGAATTATTTTAAAATTATTATGGATATAATTTTGTCTTTTAAGTTCACTTGTCATTGTAAATCAATTTGTTTTTTTTTGCATTTTGTAACAATACCTGCTGAGTACTCACGCATTAAACAACAGAGTTCTTTAAAAAAAATTGTATTAAAAGTATGATATGGAACAACTTGAAACTGTAAAAAACAATTATCTCTAGTTTTGTAATTTATGACGGTTTGAATGAAATACAATGTGGCAAAAAGTGTTGACATTTATTTAGCAAAAAGTAACCAAAAAGCAAATGTATCCCATAGAACTATTTTCAAAAATTTAAACTTATTTAATGCTTTTTATACCCTTCACCACAGATGACATATAAGTTTGTCATTCCGTTTGTAATTTCTACAATATTTATTTGCGACCCCGTAAAGTGTATACATTCTGAATTCTTATAGATAGATAGAATTCTTATATGAATTCTTTAGCTTTCATGTCATGACATGTCCGTCTGTCCGTCTATCCGTCTGTCAGTCTGTTGAAATCAGCTCCCCGATGTCGTACGGACCCGTTCCTGCTATTAAACAATCAAACATTTTCCCAAGATTTTTGCTACTGAACATTACCAAAATCAAACAATTAAAATATTAAACAATTTTTTACACATAATTATTATTAATTATTATTATTATTTGTGTGTAAGACATGCCTTTTTGGGAAGTTTGAAAATAATTTACTTATTGGCCTAGAATCAGCATGATATAGGCGAAAAACCTATATGAACTAAAATTAAATAACTTTCGGACATGTAAATACATACATATTATATACACACACACATTCATGAATACACGTAGTAAAGGGCATATAAGATTTAGCACAGCGCTCTTACTTGTTTTACACATGAGAGATTAATAAATGTTAATGAATTATTATGGCAATATTTGTGTGGCTAAAATTTTTATAAACTAATAAATATTTTAAAGTTTGTTTTTATTATAAACTTTGAAAAAAAAACATTTAAACCGAAATAAAGATATACTCCACTTTAGGAAGGTAATCATTTGTGTCCTCTTTTTAGCTAATGAGTTGATGTCAGAGAAATTTTATTTTACTTTATAACTTTCCTTTATTTTTTAAAAATTTTAGAACTTTTATAATATGAAAGAATCAAAATATTTTTGCAGAGCACTTTAATCAAAAAAATTAATTTTTTGGCCGAACGTAGGCCTCCCTATTTATTTGTCAAATCTTTGGCATTTATAACCAGATTTTAAAGTAAGATACTTATATCAATACTTTGGTCTCAAGATTACCAATGTTTTGCTCTTAGGAAGTTTATCTCATGTATCCCGTTCTAGTATTAACTCACCAGGGGGCTAATTCTGGCAGTCGTGATCGAACGAATTTTCATTCGAACGTGCGAGTTTTGTAGCTATTCGGATTCTTTCATTCGATAGCGAATAAAGTGTATCGAAATTTTTAATGATGGCATTCGATAACGAACAATCATTCGAACGCAACCTTGCGCGTTTTTACTCGTAAGCAAATATGCATTCGAAATAACGTTTTTTAAGGAAAAGTGGAAGAAAATACAGGAAATGTAAGCAACCAACTTTTGGGTATTAAAAAACTATTAATAATTTTATTACTTTTAGATCGAAAATATCAAAAATAAATTTTAACCAAAAGGAGATTCTTGGAAACTTTATGGCAGAACATACGGACTGGGCAAAAAGTATTTTGCTAAATAGTTCTCAAGATAAAGCCAAAGCTAACCAACTTTGGGAACAATTTTCCAAAAAACTGATTGCTTCCGGGCCACCATTTGAAGATTCAAGAGCATGGCGTAAGGTAAAAACGTTAAGCAAAAAATATTATTTTATTTCTGTAACGATTTTTCTGTATGTAGATCTACGCTGATCAGAAGCAAGACATAAAAAAGGTATCTCTTAATAAGTCTTCAAAAAAGCGAAACGGCGGTAGCCCTTATGAGGAAAAAGTTCTTTCCCATGCAGAGGAACAAATTTTTGCTGCAGCAGGCATTAAAGTCTCAGTTGATGGCTTGAAGACCGTTCAAAGCTTTGGATCAGTCTTGCAAAAAAAAATTCCCCAAAATTTAAATGATGTTTTTCCTTCAATATCGGGAGCAAGAAATCTAAATTTTGCCAGCATATCACCACTATTAATTTCAGATGATGAAGAAATCGACAATGAAAACACCGACATTCAGTGTAGTTGCCATTCATCTTTAATAGAAACTGAAGTGAAAATGAAAAATTTGAGCGGAAAAAAAGGCAGCATAATTTATAAAATATATGTAGCTTTTCAAACATGTTTTTGTTTACATTTTCTTTTATTTTATTCAGTGTTGTAAAATGTAGTTAATGACGTTTTTTAAAACACTGAGTTATTTACTCGATTCGATTAGTATCGAGTACCGTCATTACAAAATTTTGCACTGTCGAAATAAATTTCGGTTCGAGTGCAATTTCGATCACGACTGCCAGAATTTGCCCCCAGATTTTAGTTTCTACCACCCTAATATATCACACTAATTGTAGAAAATAAGAAGTAGCAAAAAATTAAACATATTCTTTTTCCAGCAAAACAATTTTAAAATTTAAAATTTTTGTTTTAGCTAAAGGAATGGGCTACCTTTTCAAATATACTTGAAGCAATGGCCCGTAGAGCCGTTAAAAATATATGCATGTACTTAAAGATCAACCAGTAAATGCTGAAGATGTAACAAAAAATTGAAAAAGGCAACCTCTACGTACGTTCTAATATACATCTTTCAATGAACTTAATTTGGCACTGCCGAATATAGTACTCTTACTTTCTTATTATAGTTTTGACAGACATATTTTGATGACATACTTAAACATGCTTTACTAAATACAAAAGTTGCAAACTTAATATTTTTCCCCACCTTATTATCATGTTGGGCACAAAAAAGTAATTGTAAAAATTATTTCCTTTTAATAAGATTAAATCTTAGCTTTTGAAGTGTTTATTATTATTTGTTTTCTGCACTTATGCTAACGATTTATTTATTTTATGTGATTATTATATTGATTTAAGCACTTCTTATCATTGAGTGTATTAAAATTATTATTTGTTTTAGTTTTAAACAACTGTTAAAATTATCAGCCATATATAATTTTATTGGTTTTAGATAAGCAATTTTCGTACATGTTTTTAAACTTAAATTATCTCTTTTAATCTTTGTCGTTTGATTAATTTTTAACATTCCCAAGAGTTTTAGTTAATTTGTACAAACATAAATTTGATTACACTTTGAAGCAAAAGTAAATGTATGAGAAATTTTATATTTTATTAAATCTACCTAAAAACAAAGGTAACAAATTATCTGCATGTCAATAAGTGTTAAAACTAGTTTTAAAAGCAAAAAGTTCTAACTGTCATAAAAAGACTATCACAGATTATGGAACTTGGAATTTTGGCATATTTGTATGAAGTCAAAAAAAATTAGTTTATAAGATAACATGATTAAAGCTAAGACCATAGCTGGGGAATTTCGATTATAATTAGAAATCATTACGATTAGAGAAATAAAATAATCAAATCATTAGAATTGAATTTTGATAAAAATTTCAGATTACTAATTGATATGATTAGAAATAATCAAAAATCTAATCACAATTAGTGACGATTAGCATTTCTAATCAAATCTAATCAAAAAAATAATTGATTAGATTTCTTGATTATTTTTGATTAGATTTGATTAGATCTACTATTTTTAAAAATTTTTTGTGAAAAAAAAATATTTATTTATCACATTTGTTGCTATATTTACATAATGTAACAGTTTTTGAATCGTCTAAAATGGCTAACTAATCATAATTAATCAATTTTTCAGCACAATTAAAATTTCTAATCCAATTGCTAATCATTAGGATTTCTAATCATTATTCCCAAGCTATGGCTAAGACTATGTCTGATTCTAACATTTTCTTAAGAAAGTATGTCTTAATTTTGCATGACATTTTCATTTTGCGTCTTACACTAAATAAGCTATATCAGAGTACTTATGGAGCTACTAATACAAATTGACTAGTTATAAAGCAAATTGTTCATATACTTTTGTAGCATAGTGTAGGCACTTTAAAAAATATTTTATTTGCATGATCCAATAAATTTGTAAGTAATAATAAAAAAACTTAGTCCGTTTTTAGACTCGCTTAAGTACAGAAGTATTTTGCAAAGTAATAAAAAAATTTAAAAGAAAATGATAAGAAAATTGTTACTTTTAGTGTTGTGGGCTGTTACCGTAACAGCTTTAATTTTACCAGGAGTACAAATAGATTTTACCGACGATGATGAGGTTATTTCAGCAGTTTCAGGTATGTTCAAGTGCCCGGGTCAAAAATATTAACAAGTTTTATTGACGGAATAGTTGTGACAAAAAAAACTAATAAAACTTATATCAATACTTTAAAGTTGTTTACCAACAATTTAAAAATAAATTCTCTTATATAAAAAAACACAGTTTTACAAAATCTGTTTTTGGTTTGGCGTTTCTTTTTTAAGTTTTCTTGTATCGAAAAAAAATCGATTATTATAAATGTAATATTAACCTTAATCAATTCAACATGTGCCATTATTACTGCATATAAAATGCAGTAATAATTTATTTAACTAAATATTTATTTAATTGAGGAGATTGATTTGGAAAAAGCTCTTAACCATTAAAATATTAGTGATAATGATTACAATAGTTCCCTTTCTGAGGACACAGATTTTATTTAAGAACCGAGATCTGCTGTATCCGAAAGTGATGATGATACAGATATGACGCTAGAAGCAAGTAATGCAACTATTTATATCGATAAAGGTGAAAATAAATTGAATTTATGGCTAATCGATGCAGAAATCGAAAAATATCGTAGACAAAAATATTAGTTCTGTTGTCGAAGCACTTCATCGCATCTTTAACGCCGATGTCAAGAATATGATCGTTGTAAACGCTTATATTCATTGAAGCACCACACAAAAACACCTGTTTTGATGACCAGTAGACTGATCACAGCGAAAAGCAAAGGAAATGTTTGCCCGTTTATGAAATATTTAGTAACGCATGAAAAAAAACTTACTGAAATCGTATAATCTTGCTGCTAACTTGACAATTTACTAGCAGTATGTGTTATTTAGAGGGTAAATGTCGTTTCGGCAATATCTTCCAATCGTTGGCCTATCGTGCAATCTAATTGATCGCATCGTCACCTTTGTGCTTAGATAAATCAATTTCCAAATTAAAACGAAGTCAAAAGAAGAAAAATGTTTCTAAAGGATATAATTTAAGAACTTGTTGTTATAATTAAATAAAAGTACTGTGCCCAATATTCGTTCTATACTACACAGAAAAAACTAAAAAATTGTTTTAATAACCAAAATGATTCAACCAAGGAAAAAAATGTTCACATTTGCACCTATCACCAAAATGATTATATGAATTACTTAAAATATTAAATATATAAAAACAGCGATTTTGTTCTAATTAACAAAATTTTAGATTTTAATTAAAAAATTAATTAAAAAGATAAATTATTTTAAACAAGTTGTTAATTTAAATAATCAAAATGTTAATTGAAAAAATATATCAATGTCATTGAAAAGAAAAAATTTGCGACATCTGGTGTTGCCTCGAAACAACGTCTTACACGATTTGGTGGTGTGTGTACAGATCCCTGCTAAGTTAAGTGGTTTGTGTGGCCTTATTTAAAATTTTAATTTTAATTTCTTTAATTTCTTCCTCTGCGTGATTCGAACCGGGGTACTTTGGTTTTAAAGTTCGACACTCAACAACTACAGCATGCAGCCGACAAAAATATAAAAAGCAAAATCAGTTTTTAATATATTAAAACAATATTTTCAATAGGAGCTTAACTCAATTAAGACAGTTGATTGAAAGAATTATTTATTTGATTAAAAAAAAAAAAAATT
>NDXZ01033089.1:6600-17883 GCA_003055125.1 Paykullia maculata
TTAAATAAAATTTTGTAAAACTAACTTTGTTTTTCATTCCGCGATAAATACATTGTCATGTTGAAAAGGGGGTTTTCGGTTTTAGTACTGGCATAAGTAACAATATTTTTCTTGCTAAACAATATTTATAAATATTGAAAAAAATCAATTGTTAGCTGATAAAGCAGCTTAAGAAATAGTTTTTCATATAAGATCGGCGATTTTTATTGCATTTCAATGTTACTCGGTTTTTTCTTTCACTTAACATTTATAGCGTTTACTGTTTTTCAGCTTTTTTAACGCAATACTAAATTATATTTAGGTATTTTTTTGGCATAAACTGTAAAACGAAAAAATCGAAAACAATTAAGTCTATTTTCCAATATCGAGTATTCAGAAGTTTTACTATTTTCTTGGCTGACACAGTTATGGTAGATAAAAATAAAAACATGGGTTAAAAGTGTGACACAAAATACGAATCCTAAATAAACACACTAGCCATTATGCTTACTATGTAATGGACTACTTGGTATTTTAATAACAAATCAGCGGTAAATAATGGCTTTCGTGAAATTTTAATTCCATTAACAAATTTTATGTTAGTCATAATGAAATGAATATCATCACTAGATGTTTGTTGTTAATTCATAAACTTTAATGTATCTCATGTCCTGCAATGTGTCATTGACTTTTCCGTTATGCCTTTAAAACCAACAACAATGATGTTAACAGCAACAA
This sequence comes from Paykullia maculata, assembly GCA_003055125.1. Lineage (NCBI taxonomy): Eukaryota > Metazoa > Arthropoda > Insecta > Diptera > Rhinophoridae > Paykullia > Paykullia maculata. The sequence continues at coordinate 7,318 of NDXZ01033089.1, forward strand.
CAATAGCAACTACACTATAACAACCTAAAACTTTTTGACACATTTATCAGGCCATTAAATTGGATTTTATTTGTATGTATGTGTTTGTGTGTGTATGTAAGCTCAATTTTTTGGGATTTTCGATTAAAATCAGAGAAAAAGAAAAATGTTTTAGAGCAAAAACTTTATACGTATGAAAGATGTCAGTCAGTCTGTATGTAAATTTTGTTGGGTATTTTATTTTATGAATATTTAACCTAAAATATTTTTGTCTCTGTGTGTGTAGGGATTAAAGTAAAATTTTACTTAATATTCTATGATTTAATTTGAGGTAAAAGTTAATGAATATTTATTAATTAATCATATTTCTATAGAGATCCTTTTTAATACATTTTTACCATCGTATGAGTTAGGGTGTATTTGAGTATTTGTATTTGCAATATTAATTTACAAGTGGATTCTTTGGTAAATATCATTAATACAATATTATGCTTAAGACGAAAAAAGATATGGTTACTTTTGTTGTATTTATTTTAAGCTTAGTATTAAATATATCTGTACAAGGGTTAGGCTAAAAATATGAAAATATTTTTAAATATTGATATTTTTTAAAAAACTATCGTCGATATTTTACTTTGCAATATCAATGTTTTTTCTTATATGTAAATTTCGATAATTTTAAAGTCTGGTTTCGTATTTTATGTATTTATCGAATATACTGTTTTAATACTTGGATTGGCAACAACAGTGCAACAAACTTTATTACATTTAAGGTATTTATTTGCAACAAGATTTTATTTACACCCGTGTTTGTCAAACTCCATGCTTATATAATTATATTTTTATATACTGTTTGATAGTTGATACAAATATCGACATGCAGGATGGAAAAAAAAGAACATCAGAAAAAAATTGTTGTGATAAATTTCGTTTTCACTCATCTAGAAGTAAAGTATTTGAATATAGGCAATAATCGATCATCATGTTCTATTTTCTAATTAACTGTGAGTTAAATAGATGATATTTACATTCAACACTAATCACCGATCAAAGAGTGCTAATGACGAAAAACGTAGCTGGTTTCGAAAATGCGTTCCACTTGGCTAGTGTCGGCTAAAACTTATTTTTCACATTATTATTCCTTCATCACTACAAACAAAATATTAAAATTTTTAAAAATATAAAAAAAGGAACTTGAGCCAGAATAATATAAAGGAATAATTGTCATTTTAAATTTAAATTTAACATTTAAAATTTTGACATAAAATATATCGATTTTTTTTGCATTTGCCCATCCCTAATTTGAACCTGTTGTTTTAGGGAAGAATCAAAATTAATATTGCATTACAAACAATAATGTGTAATGAAGGGGAAAAAAAGTATCAATAAATAACTTTGTAAATAAATTAAGAAATAGCTAAGTCGAAAATATTATTATAATTTTATTTATTCGTAGATTCTTTGCAATTGCGTTACTGCTATAAATAAAATGCTTTTTTTTAATTCTTTTCAAAATGTTTGATGATATATAAAAAATAAATTTATAAGGTAAAAACGTTAAGCTAAATCTTCCCAATATATCGAATACATTTAAACTGAAAACTTTAGTACAAAACCCTGGTTCTCTAAAAAGTTAATTTCAGCCAATACACAAGAAGAAGACGGACAAAACTTAACCGACTTTTGTAACCACAGGTGTCCAAAATGTTTTGAGTAATATATTAAGAATGCCATTAAGTAGGAAACACAAACAAATATACCCATAGTGAAGGATATATTAAAATAAAAAGATTTCATTCCTATTCAACCGATAATAATTAACTAAATCTTTTTTCAATAGTTTTTGTATTTGCTTTTTGAAAATATCCTTAAGTCTTTACTTTCAACATAAAATCACTCTTAAGAAATATATTATTCCTTTCTTTTATTTCGAGAGAAAAAAAGAAACAAAATTAATAGGCTTTTAGTTTTTGCATGAATATTACTGCTTTTGAATTTAAAAACAAATTCGTAGATTTACTATAAATTGCGTACAGGAATAAATAAAATATGTTTGTGTTTACATATATACTTTAATTCGTAAATAAAACTAGAAGATAAAAATGTTTGCTTTGCAACAATAACAATTTTACAATCATCAATAAAAAGGATTTGTGGAAATGTTGTGTGTTTCAAATTAAATTGGAAAACAAATCGTTTATTTCCTTAGGCTTTGCATTTTTTGCTTTCAAACTTAAACTAATGTTGCTCAACTGCGTTGTTGGCTACTTTAGCTATTAAGGCTTCGAATATGTATGTTGGCAATTTATAGACCAAAACTAACATTAAGAACCCAAAACAAGCAGCCATTGATTATAAAGAATTATAAGGTCTAAAAGTAAAACATAAACAACAACAAAAACAATAACAACAAAATATCATGAGAAACCATTATAAAGCAAGCAACATCTATTACATTAAATTTGTTCTTGGTTCATTTGTTGGCGAAACGATGGTGGCTATTCAATGGTTAGTCTTACTGTGTGCTGGACTATACTGAATGTTGGCTTAAAGAAAAACCACATAAAGTAGGCAAAACAAAACCGTAATATACTAAAAATCGGTCAAACTAATGTGTTAATATATGAGAGTTTTCTATTTGCTTTTTACCCAGCTAAGAGCACTTCTTGTAAATAAAGATATATAGTCACACTGGACTAGTATTCATTTTTTAAATACTTGTATGTTAATGTAAAACACATATACATACATGCTCTTTCAAATATCTATTAAGCTTTACAAATGGTTTGGCTTGTAACATGACTTTCATCGTATTGTCGGAAAGTCCCTTTGTTTTATGCAACCATACCGTGAAAGGCTGAAGAGTAAGGGAGAGAGAAAGAGAGACAGAACGAAATGGAAGGAAGCTATAACACTTATCGTTGAATTTTGGGTGTCATTGCTATTAGGTATAAGATAAATTTATGCCTAAACGTTCATAAACGCTATAAATATCAACAATTTCCACACATTGATTATCGTTTTCTTTTTGGGTTAAAGTTTAATTTTCACTTTGGTTTTACGATGCTTTGTTTTGCGATTTGTTTTTTTTGTTGTTGTTGGTTATTTTAACGAATTTGTTAGATGTAAAGTGCACACATGTATGTATGCTGAGCAGGGATAAAGTAAGTCAATTGTGGTTTTAGGAAGATATTCTTAAATTAAGTTAACCATCATCCAGACCAGCTTTTGAAGTAATTAAATTTCAAATCAACATAGAACAATTGATTTATACAAACAATTTTTTGATAAATTTTGTATTCTTAGAAAACCATTGATGAAGATTAAACTAAATATTTAAATAAGGCCAGGAGTTAAATTTTATTTCAGTTTGTTTTTAAATCGAAAATTGATTATTGAATAATATTTCAGCCTTTAGCTGCTGGTATCCGAATGAAATGGCATTTTTAAAAGCAGCTGAGTATTTATCATTATTATTCTATTATCAGGACTAATAAGTGTTGAATGTAAATTTTAAAATTTTGTTTACTACTCTGTAAGGCAATTTTTATATCCTTTACTACCACTGGCAAGGGTCTATATAGTTCGTTTGTAATTTTAACAAAATTCATTTTGTATATATAGTGTATATATATTCTAGATCCTTATTTTTGGTCTTATTCTGGCTCTTATTCATTTTAAAATTTCTTAAAAACTTTAAAATGAACTAGAGCCAAAATAACACCGAAAATAATTGTATTGAAACAAATTGAAGTTTGTAATAAAAAAACATTTATTAAAAAATTCTAATTATTCTAGATCCTTCTATATAGGAAGTTTGATTTAGTCATGATCGTCTCTCTGTTAACTTTTTGACTTTTATCTGCCCCCGTTGCTTATATAAAACTATTAAAATTATCCCCAGGATTCGGACTATTTAAATCAGTAACGTCAGTAAAGTTACTCTTTTGTATATATAAAAGTTTAAGCTCACAAATCCAACAGTCAACTAATGTAAACTTTATAATTTTTTTTAAACCTAAATTGTTAGCAAAAATATTTATTTTTTTTAAATTTTTTTGGTTCCTGATTGAAATAAAGTTTTATATAAAAACTTTTCTTTCGCTGTATGTATAAAACATCGAGCTATCGTAGAAAACAGTTTAGAAAGATTTTTTACAAAATCCTTTAAATAAGCAAAATAAACAAATTTCTTATATTATAGAGGTTTGGTGAAAATGTATGTAGGAACAAAGTTAAATAAATTATGTATATGTATAATAAAAAATAATTTTAAGTATTTTATATAGCTAATTAGAAAATTGTTCTTCTTAAAAGGGAAGAGCGGATATTAATAAGTAAAAGCAATCACCTTTAAAGGCTTTGTAATTCGTATAAAAAATTAAACATAATATCGATGCAAGACCAATATGCTATATTTCTTGAGCAATACTTAGTGGAAACATAATAATTTATTTTTAATCAAATAAGGTTTAAGAAAAAAGGGAATAAATAGGTCCAAAAAGAGCCACTTTATTTGTGTTATGTAAACTTTTAACTCTTCGTGTGTTTGGCCAGATCCATTGTATCTTTTTATGTATTAATGTAATTATGTTTATGTTATTATTTTATTTAATTTAAAACACCTATATTTTACCTTATTTTGTTTTTAAGCATATGATTTATCAACTAATTTGATAATTATAAATATTACAAAATTTCTAATAAACTGTGAGTTAAATAGATGATATTTACATCCACCACTAACCCCCGATCAAAGAATGCTGATGATGACAACCGTAGCTGGTTTCGAAAATGCATTCCACTCGGCTAGTGTCGGCAAACTTTACTCTTCAAATTTTTATTCATTCATTATCTTAAAAAAATAAAAAATTAAATTTAAAATGAACTTGAGCCAGAATAAAACAAAAACTAATTGTCTTATTACAAAATTATGTAGAAAATTAAATAAAAACAAGTATTTCGGCTGTGCCAAATCTTATATACCCTTCACTACGTGTATTAATGTATGTATCTGTGTGTATATGTCTACTTATGTATGTATGTATGTATTAACATGTTCGAAAGGTATTTAAAGTCTTAGAAAACTTGATTTTTTTATGATATTAATTTTAGTCCTTAAAGGTTTTTTGCCCATATCTTTGCTGATTCTGAGCCAATTATTAAATTTTTTTCAAATTTCCCAAAAACACATGTCTTATACACAAATATTATAATTTTTGTGTAAAAAAACAAAAAACATTTTTTTTTTGCTTAAATCTCGGAAATTTGTTTTCTTTTGAAATTCCCCAAAAGGCATGTCTTACACACACATATATGATAATTTTTCAGTAAAAAAAAAATTGGTCGTCTTTTTTGGCTTATATCTTGATCAGTTAATAACCGATTTTACTGTTTTTCAACAACAAGAATCTTAGGAATATTTCTGATTGTTTGATATCAAAAACGCCTTCGTCAGACAATCGGGGGGAAAACTTGATTTCAACAGAGAGACAGACGGGCAGACGGACATGGCTCAATCGACTTCCTTATCTATAAGGACTCAGAATATATATTTTTTTATGGCGTCGCAAATGAATATTGTAGAAATTACAAACGGAATGACAAACCGATGTATACCCTTGTCACCTGTGGTGAAGGATGTAATAAAAATTGGGTTTTGTTTGTACCTCCCTGTCCTTATTTTGCATATTGTGTTTATAAAATAACACGCTAATAATTATACTAAATTTCTGTACAGCTTGAATAAGTTAGGTACATTTTTGGATGTTGTTGGTACACTGGACTTACACATTTTGAACCAAACAAATTGAGTTTTTCTGCGAGTTTTTTAATTTAAAAATATGTGGGTCCTGCTAGACCACGTGTGTTACGAATGTAATGTTAACAACAAAATGTCCTTTTAATTATAACTCTATTTGTATTTTTATCAGTTTTGCTTAGCTCAATTAGAAATACATTTAAAACAACTTTAAACTTTAAAAAGGTCTAGCCAGACCCATGTGTATGACGGAGGGTTAATAAAATACGGGTAAGTAATATAAATGTTAACAAAATGTAAGCAGATTCTTAAAAACAATAAAATTTGGTTTAAAACCAGCCCACTCTTAATGTATTTCGGCGGGAGCTGGGCTTAAATTTTAGACCCATGCTTCCTTTTGGTAATGTTCTTAGAATTTTGTGAACATTTTTATTTTGCTATACGCCTGTCCTGTTTTTTCTCACCCAAATAAATTGACCCACCCTAATGTACATAATTTATAAAAAGTAATTTTAAGGATTTAAAAAAACCAAACAATTGATTGCAAATTAAGGTTGTACCTATACTAAAGTCATTGCATGTAACGTGGTATACTTTTTCATTAAAGTTTTGTCTTATTTCAATAATAATTTACAGCATTTTCAGTAGTTATCTTTATTAGTACAAAAATATATTTTTGATGTTATTTGAAATTTATATTGATGCTTTTTTTATATTTTAGTTCTTGTGTTTTATTTCATAGAATTATTTAATATGTTACTTTGAATACAAAAACAACCTTTTAAATAAAACGATAGAACGTAGCAACTTAGTATTACAAATTCGTAATTATTAATACTTGAAAAAATTGAATACCCTAATGCACATACATATACATATATATGTATATGTACATATAATTTATTTGACTTTTGTCAGAAAACCTTTTTTATTTCACTCACTGAAAAATTAAATATTTACCATTCACCAGCATACATATGTTTAGATGTATGTCTGTATACTGTGTGACGTTTCCTTTTAACAAATCATCTTCAATGAAACAATATAAACCCTATTACCAAAGACTATTGGGGATAAACTCAAATCACAAGGGGATCAATCAACTAAATCCTTTTGCAAATGAAATACAATTTATTTATATTGAAAATATTGTTTTGATGAACCAAAACGAATAAAATAAAGTAAAAATCGAATGATAAAATTATATTTCTCGTATAAATGATACTTAGTCAAAGACCAATAATATTATAAACCAATTTTTTTTTCTAAATAAAAGAAAGGGGATTTTATCAATGTGATGACCAATAAATGTTAAACAATTGTAATAGCAAAGGGAAGCAGACCACAAATATTAAGAGAAAAAAAACCGATGAAAACAAAAACAGGGCTAATAAAAGCTTAATACATATGCTTTTATTAGTCCTGTTTTTGTAATACTCGACTCATATCACAACAAAACATTTAATATGATTATGTTGGTCAATTTTTTCTTAAAATTTTATTTTATGAAAAGAAATGCCATAAGTTAAGCACACAAAAAAAATATGCCGAGAATAAAGATAAACAATTGCATCTGCAATAAAAGAAAACCTTTTGTTTGCAAAAGGGTCTTTCTTGTTCTATTATTTTTTGAAATATACAAACATATATGTATACATGTTAGAGAAAAACTAATTTGGTTTGTTTTACAACCAAAGAAAAAAATGTTCTTTAAATAGAGAGTTTAATACAAAATTATTTATAATGGAAAACATTTTTATATTTTAAAAAAAGTGTAAAAAATGAAGGCAATCTAAACATCTAAAATTTGGAAATAATTTTTAATTAATAAAACTTTTATCATAAATTGATCAAAAATTCGAGTATACACAAAAATCTTGCATAAATATTAGGTTTATTATACAAAAAAAATATTGTATAGTATGCATCGAATAACAGGACGGAATATGAGGCAAAAGCATTAAAAAGAAAAACATGTTTGAAAATAACCTCACAAAATTACTCTCTACACTACTGAGCTCTAAATTACTGTTACTGTTATCTGTATTTTAATTACCATTTTCTAAGGATGTGGATCAATGTTACATTATAAGAAAATACAATACAAATACCATCGAGCAAGAATCTACACTATCTTGCAATGGTTAAATGAAAACTATAATTTTTGAATTTAAACAGAAGTAAATTTTAAACCTGATCCTTTCCAAATAACCGTTGATAACTTATCTGAAGGAAATTTAAGAAATTTCTCTTAAAAAATAATCTTTAACTATTTTCTGATATTCAAGCTGACCAATTACTTATTTAGGCTACATAAAAGCCAATTTTATTCAAGACATTAGTATCCTCCATTTGATATCCATATTAATATAAAAGATTGCATGATGAACAATTTTTTTTTAATTTTGTATTATTTTAATCTTAAAGTCCTATAGAAAGAACAAAAGATCAGAAAATTTAAAACTGAGTGTTTCTACATTTTGTCTTTAGATTATTGCGTAAATTAAGTTTTTTCTGTTGACATTATTGATTTCACTCTTATAGCAAAACTTTCAAAAGCCAAGCATCACTTTAAATATCAAAAGAACAAAAGGATAATCATTATTTGCATATTGTAGTTATAATTTTTTAAACTTAAATAAAAAAATGTGCTTTAAATTCTGCAACTTAACTTGCAATTATGCAGCCAATTTCCTTGTTTAAAATAAGAAAAAGTAGTTTTTGTCTAAATGTTTCCTTCTCTAAAGCATCAATTGCTCAAATGTATTTGTTCTTAACATTTTTGGATGTCCCCAAAGAAGATTTAAGCTTTCAATTGTTGTCCTTAATCTTTGCTCGTGTTTTATGCAAATTCTGTTCTTTATATTGTTTTTTGTTTTATATGCACTTGAAAATAACATTATTTTAATTTAATTCCACTAAACTGAATTTTGCGTAGAGAAAACGGAAGAATAGACAAAGACATGATAAAGTGAATGCGAATGTTAAAGTTCCAAATGTTATTAAAACAATTTGCTAAAGTTTTCTTTAAATCCATTCTTTTTTCGCTGGGGTGGGGGGAGAAAAAGTTAAAAATTTGTTTTAGTTTTAAGCTTTTCTTAAGCATGATATTATTTAGAAATTTCTAAAGATGATAAATGGCGGTTTGTTGTATTAAAATTAGTTACAAAATGTTTAAAAACTTTATTTTAACAACCCTTAAACTTTAGCAACTTATTTTTTCTTATTTTTAAGAAACAAAAAAAAGTTGATATTTTGCCACTGTAACAGCTAATATTGAAAAAAAATGTTACCATGTTGCAAGGCATTTATTGTTCGTAGCAAAGAAAACACTGTCAGTGGCCTAGTTTTTCTCAACAGGGTGTCGTCTGTTACTACTCGTATTTTACAAGGTCTAACTTACTTGACGAGTAAAAATCTCAACTTGTTGTTAATAAAATTGTTAAGAAAATTGAGAACAAGTGTTTGGTAATTGTAAGTGTGTGTGAAGCTAAAATGTAAGTAGCGCTCAAAATAACAACAACTACTACATATACAACAAGTTTAAAAGTTATTTTGAATGTTTTTAACTTGAATATATTGCAGGCAGGAAATAAATACAATTTTTTTTATGAGTTTAATGAAGGAGTAAGAAAACAGTGTTATTCTATGTTTAAAAGATGCATGCATAAACAAATAAAATCAATAGTGAAGAAACCAATATTTTTGTGTTGTAGACAATATTGTTTTTAAATGGTTCACATACCAGTTATGGAAACTAGTAGTGATAAAATTTTTAAAAATCTACTGATTTCTAAATTCTATATCAAAAGTAGATTTTTTGTAACTCTCAACTTAAATTTATTTTATTTAGTATTAAGTATTAAATATTAATTAATGTTGAAAGCAGATTTTTTTCAATAACTGTCACATTTTTATTATTTATTGGACTTATTTATTATAAATTTATTAATAAATTTTATTCCGGCTTAAAGTTTTTACATTTTTGAAAGTGTAATATGCTGAGAATGTTATTATTTTATTTAAAAATTCAGTTCCCCATATGATATTAGCCGAGTGGAATGCATTTTCGAAACATAGAATGTACACGGAAAGAAAAACATGAGTATGGTCATGGAACATGATCACAGAATCTTAAAAAAATACTACGATCACTAAAATCATATTCATGATTATCACAAATATATTACGGTTGTAGTCAATTTTGCGCATTATACCAATATCACATATATAGTAGCAAGAATCATTACATGTTTATCTTAACTAATAATTTGAGTACGGATAATCATAATTTTTTGGCTCTTAGATTATGGTTATCATTTAATCTGAGAACAACCTATTTATGATTACCCATAATTAGGAAAATTATAAACATCAACATATAAATGATTATTGTAAAAATAGTTTGGGTTCCCAAGCAACACAGATTGGTCGTTACAACGTCATTACGTACAGTCGTACCGACCACGCTACGACTCAAATTTAAACCAATTTGGGGAAGAGGAATCCTGTACTTTGCCGACCGCCACTTTTACGACTAACAGTATACCAATAACGACCCGGGGAATGAAATGGTATTTTCTTTCCATTTAGTGACTAATTTTATTTTAATGTTGGACGGCTAAATATAAATAAATAGTAAAGCGACTGGCATTACTTTAAAATTGGTCGGATAAGTTCTTTTTATTTTCTTTTTGCAAATCTATACATAAATGGATGCGATTTTTGCAGAACTACAAATCGTTAAAACGGCAACGCTTAAAATTTTACCGATTAATTCAAGCCGATCTTCAACTGCCGTCGGAGTAACACGTATTTTTATTTTC
>NDXZ01033125.1:0-11532 GCA_003055125.1 Paykullia maculata
CCGGACACCACTAGGCAAAATTTAGGACTAAAAAAAACAATATCACTTTTGAATCATATTCTTCTAGTGTAGCGAATAAATAACATATGTACATATGTAGGTATATGTAAAATAAATATCGATTGTATGTCAGTATAGGCATACATATGTTTGTATGTATTGCATGTAAAATCAACAAGTATTAATTTTAAACTAAACTAATTTTATAAAAGATAAAGCAAATAATATTACATATAATATGCAAACAATAAAGATGTTTTATTTTTTATTCAGAGATTCAACTTAACACATTTTTACTTACCATTTTATTGCATTTAACTGATTTTAAAAATAAAATTCATCATGCATGTAAATACATACATATATTTGAAATATATATTAAGAAAAACTTTATTAATATTTAAATTTATTGCACATAATAGAGTACTTTAATAAAAAATGTTCAATCAACTTAAAAAAACCTTTAACGACATTTAAAATGGGTATAATTTTAATTGTTATAATTTTTTTATTCAGCTTTTTTTATTTAACTTTTAAAAATGTAAACGAGTTAAAAAACATATTTGTTTTTAAATATTGTCGCTTCATATTGAAAATTGTTTAATAAAATTATATTTGTCTTGTATTTAACATGCTTTTGCTTTTGCTTTTTCTATTCTTTTTTTAATTCTTTTCAATTGAGCTTAATAAAATTTTAAGTTTCTTCAACTAATTGCGTTTTATCTTAATCCATAAATACAATGGTCATACATACAACATACACACCTAAACATATCATTGTATGTATGTACATATGCATGTTTAAAAATAATCAATAAAAATTAAAAGTAATCTAGAAAAGGAAAAAGAATGTTTTATTAATTAGTTAAATTCTTCAATGTTAAATAATAATATATTGATGTATTTTTTACATGTATGTGTGTATGTATGTCGTATGTACATATGTATATTAATACTAACCACTTTTAGGTGCTCCATATTTGTAATTATTACTCTCTTTGCCCACATAAAAATTAATGTCTGTTGTATCTTTTTGTACACCATCACGCACGAATGATTTATTGTTGGTCTTAAATTGAAGACCCACACTTATGGACACGAACATCAAAATTTTATTTTACAATAAAATAAACAATATTTAATTGTAAATATTTAATGAAATGTTTAATTTTTGCACAACTTACATTCGTATTGAGTTCATATCACTTGTACTGCGTTCTTTATCCATTGATTTTACTCGTAAATACTTATGTTTCACATCAACGCCAGATGTGAATTCCTGCAAATGAAACAAAAAAAAAAAAAAACATGACAATAAATCAATTTAAAATAAATCAATCAATTGCTTTGCGGCTTACATCTCTCATGATGTAAGTGATCTCTAGATTATTTACAAAACTATCGAAAAATTCTGGATACAAGTGCAGCACATCTAATAGATCATCCCGATGAATTTTATGTAAATCACAATAGGTCAAGGCACGTACATTTGCATTTGATTTACCAATATTCGGATATATACAAGGATTCTCACCAAATATATCATCTTTACCTATAAAATAATAAAAAAAAAACTGCGTTAAATAAAACCTTTGCATTTTCAATTCCTAGTATGTATGTACGTACGTAAAGCACAACAACAAACTAACGTTTTGTAAACTCTGTGTAGTTGATGAAAGGCATTTAAGATTCAGCTTGAATTTTTTTTAGAAAATATTTCTCGCCTAATTTCATCAGAAAAGAAAATTATCAGAAAAGTTTTATTGTGGGAAATATTTATATAAGACCCCATTATTTTCTTTTTTAATTTCTAAATCCTCACATGAATCTCAAGACAATCTTGCTAAATCCTTCCTTTAAAAGCACGATAGAACTCGAACGAAATGATTTAGGAATCGATTAAGCAAAAAAAAAAGTTTTTCATCGCAACACAATGTCGTGTCAGAATGTTCGTTTGGCATCGAACAAAATTCTAATGCGCCTAAACGCAATGACGTAGTATAATGAAATTTCAAAGGTACTTAAAGAATTTTTGGGTACAAAAAAATTTTCCTAAATTTGTTTTCAATGCATTTATTAAGACCCTACACAGGGCTTATATATATAAATCCTTTTACTCCCTGTAAGAATCATAGGCCCGTCTACACAGGGTTCGCTTTGAATAATTTTCAATTCAAAACCATCTAAAACTACCTCATCAACACAAAAAAAAGGATCTTAGTTATATATTGAACTTTATGTTTCTGTTTAGGTATCGATAGAAATAAAGGTGTCACACACTTTTACACCTACCTTTTATAAAACACATCTTTCTTTATAAATATCTTCTATTTTTTTTATATACATTCATCAGGTATGTGATAAAAATCGTTCGTTTTTAAGGCGATCGTTTTAAAATAAAGTACTGAATTTTGATCGATTATATGCTGAAAAAAACACTTCAATACCGAGTTTTTTTTTCAATCGATTGCTATCAAATACCTATATGGTTTAAAATTTCATTTGAAATTAATGAGCCAAAAATAAGAATGACACTAGGCAAATCCCTTAATCAAAATATTAAGCTTCTAAGCTCATTTACGCTTCTATCATGCTTTTGTTTAATAATTGTTCCAGTATTTTAAATTATATTGCTTATTTTCATTGCCATCATTTTTGCAAACTTCTCTTCTAATCAACTCTCGTTGCTTCGCAAAATATTGCTAAAATGTATGAGTCTGGATCAAGAAGAATTAAATAAATGAACAAACCAATATTTAATAATAATTTAAGCATTATTTTAAAAACGCACCACCCAAAAAAGTGTTTATAAAAATCCAGCTCAATTTTTCTATTCATTTAATTTAAACAGGTTAAAAACAATTATCAATTAGAATTCCATGCATGAAATCAGATCTGGAGAAATATTACGAAATTCGATATCGTCCAAAATTTTATTTGTATATTGTAATAAGAAATCACTATTTATCGACTTCTATTGATTGCCGTAATTAAACTTTTTGTATATTTAACTTGGATTTAACTTTCCGATTTATTTACAATGTATGCACATATCTTGCATAATATGTATGTATGTATGTATGTAACCATGGTGTAGCTACAAAAGATAATTGCAGTTCATAGAAAACCTTTTTTTAAATATTTAATATATCAAGTTTGACAATATGAAATTATGAGAAAAAAGAGGAAATGAAATGTAAGAATTATTGATATTTGGTATCAGTATCAGCTAATGATCTAATCTAAAGATGATAATATAACAAAACCGTGTACAAATGTATGAAAAAACTTTCCTTTTTTTTTTTGTAAAGGAATTTTTCAGTTTTTTTTTTATAAATTTTACCCAAACAAAGCTTGGAATAAATTGTATACAAATTTTTTTTAATACTCACCTAATATAACAATTGTTGTATTTTCCCGCTGAATTTCTATTGATCCTCTGGCAATAAAAAACAATGAAGTCAAAACATCACCTTTATGAACCAAAACATCGCCCGGTGGTGCATGAGTAGTTTTGAATTTCAATGATAATGCTCTGAAATTTAAATTTAAAAATGTTTTCGTTTTTAACAATTCTAATCTTGAAAATATATTTTGTCAAAAAAAATACATACCTAAGACAACCAGGACTTGCACCGGAAAATGCTGGGCAGTTTTGTAATAATTTACGATTTAAATGTAAACAAATATCAGCCTGAAGGCATTCCGGAAAGCCTTTTAAAACCGAATTCATATCAATACCATTGGTATAGGTCCAAGCATGTTGAAAATATTCTTCTAAACGTTGTCTTAAAGGATTGGGTATCTAGAGATAGTATTTTTTTTTTATTTATTCAACACCAAAAAAAATGGAAAAACCAAAAATATACAATAGAGCTGGATATGTGATCTAAAATTTATATTGACATGATCAGATAATGATATCAGATGAATGATATCATACAATACCATAACGTTACATAAAACGTTTTTAAAACACCTGCATATAAACACGTTTTATGAAACTGGCTAATTAACCCCGAGGCTAATTAACTTATAGTATTGCTATTACATATGCATGTACATACATATGTTTCTGTTTGTATTTATGTCACATATCCATCACTACTATAGGATATCAACAGATTTACAGTGAAAATTGACTACAACGTCTTAGTTTTTCATTACATTTTTATTTCAAATCTCTTTTTTATATTTATTTTTTGAAATATGAAAACAACGTTATAGCCAGAATTAAACTGTTTATTTTGTAATACCTGATGAAATCTTATAAACTCTCGCACTCTTAACATTTGTGTATGATAGCGGGCTGTACCCGAATACAATCGTTGTATAATGGCCGAAACATTACCGAAAATACTAGCATACATTAAGGCTGAAATTAGTATATTCAATAAATGCTAATATACATGGATAGATTTGTACACGGTTACAAAAGTTAATACATTAAAGTTAACTTACATCCCACCAACATAACACATATTGTAAAAATTTTCTCTGCATCTGTATTTGGAGCCACATTACCGAATCCCACCGAGGTCAAGGATGTGAATGTAAAATATAGCGCGGTTATATACCGGGACTGTAAAATGTAAAAATGTGTTTTTTTCTCGTTAACAAGCTGTCACTACCCAATCGCACCCATTTATTTATTTATTTTTTTTTTCATATTAATAAAGAAAAACATTCTCTCTTTTTCCGTTTCGTTTACCTTGATAGAAGGACCACCGGTTTTATTTTCAAAATAGGGTTCGTCAATATCATTTCCCAAAGTATGTAACCAGCCTATATTTTTCGTTAACATTATACGTTCAGCATTGCCAATAGCATACCTAAAAATGGAAATTATTACAACAAACAAACAAACAACATATCTACCATACGAACAGGTCTTTACTCCGTTAACCGTTTGTTTCTATGCGCGGTTATTTATTAGCTACTAAAAATTATCATCTCTCAATTGTTTTTTTTTTTACAAAGATTTGGAATTTAGTAGAAATACATATATGTATGTATATGTATTAGGTTCTATAACCTTTTTCATTTAATTAAATGTTTAAGCAAAATTTTTCATTCTTTAAGCATTCACGAAAAAAGGCAAACATTTACTTAATAACAAAAGAAAACTCATAAGTATTTTTGAAATTTTGATCTTTAACGTAGGCATAGATACTTAGAGCTTAGCGGCTCCAAATATTGTATTAGTTATTGTTTGAAAAACCCAAAACCAAAATAGTGTTATCCATATGCAATCACACTTAGATTTTTCTCAAAAGACATTTAAAAAAAATCTAATAATATGACTTAGGAAATAAATATTGAAAATTTTTTACCATATATGTGTTCCAAAGTGGAAAAACATTTTTCAAGTACATACATATTTCTATTAGTACGTAAATATTATTTTATATTTAGTTAATGAATATTATGCGCTTTTGCTGTATTAATTATGAAAACAATTAATTTTAATTAAATATTTTTTTATTTGCAGCAAAAAAGGTTGTTTAACAAGTCCCTAGTAAATCTATAGAGTTTTAGGTAAAAAAAATTATTTTAAAATTTAGGATCTGGATGAACTCAAGCCAAAAAATAGTTTTAAATTGATTTAATTTCCGTTAAAAACTTATAATGAAAAGTGCAGAGTTTTCCATATTATTATTTTCCATCAGTTATCATTAAAATTTCTTAAATTAATTAAGTATTAATTGCTTGGTTTTCTTGAATATGTAACAAAAAATTTTAATTTATTAAGTGTATTAGAGTTTTTTTCTTTTGCTTTTCTTATACATGATTTTATTTATTATCATCAAAAAAAAATCGTACTAAACAACCCTCGTGCATTATCCGTGAACATTTTCTTTGAACTATTAAACATATTTTATTATGCATTTACACATTCTAGATAAGCGATTCTCAAATGACTTACAAAAAAACAATATACATAAATACATATGTATGTACATGTATGTATGTAGAATTAGGGTAGACGCTTAAGCCCGTTGCGAACTAAGTATTCAGTCTATGCATTTTTACACTCTTGCAATGAAATTTATCAAAAATTTGTTTTCACAACTCTGTTAAAGATGCCCGATAATTAAGTCTCGCCAACTTAAAATATTTTGTGCATTTAATTAATGAACTCTTTTTCGTTTATTTTTAATTTTTATTTAAAGTTAGGTATTGCTTTACCCTTTTCAAACTTTTTAGGCTTGACTTAACTACTGTTCATTTATTAAGAACCAAAATTGGGCTACAAAATGCTGCTGGTATTGCTTAGGCATACATATGTATGTACGTAAACTATGATGTCGCACATGAGAGCCCAGAATTTCCAGAGAAAATATTAAATCAATTGATTGACTTTGCAAATGAATGTACACGTACACGAAACCCATAAAAACTGTTGTATTAAAAAAGGTTGTTGTTTTTGCTGCTTCACACCAGAAGCTTAAATTATAATTATAATATATTTATGTATGCATAAGTTTGCGCATTATTATTTCAAGTCTTTTTTTTCATTATCTCGAATTAGTGTGTAAAAATATAAAAAACAAAAATAATTTCGATTGCTGCTAATTGAACGAGAAAAAACATGTAAGAAAATCGCTTATTTAGATTTTATATTTTATTATATTGAACAATCAATAACAAAAACACATGAATAAAAATCAGCAAGCGCTTAAACAGCAAATAATTTTGATGCAAAAAAAAATCCCCAAAATAAATGTTAAAAATACCTTGTAAAAATAAAAAAAAACATAACGAAGACAACAAAAATATATCATTTTATGAAAATTAAAAAACCTCACATTAAAAAAAGGTGCCCGTAATTCTGTTAATTAAATTTTACGGTATTGCTTAATTGCAACAATCATTGTTTTAAATGAAACAACGGCTTTGAAAGTTTCAAATCTTAATACAAATTAAAACACTATAAGATATGAAAAATAAAACATTGAAATAATTAGAATTATATAAAAAATCATAGAGTTGTGATAAGTTAGGTGTAAAATATGTTTTGTAAGAACAAGTTCAAAAAATGCATAATTTTGAGTTATGACTTTTTTTTTATCGCAAATGGGCGATATTATTATAGACATATCGCTCATTTACTAGTTTTATTCTATCAAGAGGTCAGCTTACACGCGATTTGCTTGAATTTTTCACAAAATATAAAGCATTATATAGCGAACAATTCATCGCTAGAAGCTCCTTCTCTGGAGTAACACCTTACGGTGTTAACTTAATAAAAAAAATAAAAAATAGCGAACAATTCTGCATCAATTACGCCAAAATTTAATTTTTTGAGTTATGACGTTATTTGAGTAAATGAGCGATATGTAAACTTCATTACAGTTGTTCCACAAAGAACACTTAGCGTTAGCAAAACTTTAAACATTTAAAACTTTGTTTTAAAATGTAAGTTTTTGAAAACGACTAAGTACCAGTGTTGCCAGAAGTTATGTAATAAACAAGCTTAATCGAATTTTAAAACAAATCAGCCTCTTTTACTGAAAGTACTGACATCACCGTTTTTAAGTTAAAATGTTGTTTACTTGAAAAAAAAAACTATGTTAATTGTCTGGCTTATACATATAATAACCTTTGTCTGTCTTAGGCACCTCAAAACTATATAAAAATTCTTTAAGGTGACTTTGAAATGAAGCTTAAACACGATTACAAAAGCTATAGAGCAAGTAAAAATGTTAAACTTAGCCTTTAAAAGGCTTACCTGGCAGCTCGGCTAATTACATCAAACAAAAATGAACTTTAAAATATTTTAATTTTAAATTTAATTTACGGGCAGGGCAAATGACTGCAAACTGATTTTTCTATGTGAGGCAATCTAACGCTTTTTAATATACATATGTATTAGAATAAATCCACATTACCATATACAAGCCAACCAATGGGCTATTAGTACAAAAGTAGCCATTAGTAATACCAACACTGCAGCACCATATTCCGAATAACGATCGATTTTACGTGCAACTCTTACCAGACGCAACAGACGGGCGGTTTTCAAAAGACCAATCAATGTTGTTGTCTGTGAAATGAAATCAAATACTCAATATTAGTTTCTAAAATATAAAAACATTTTAATTGCAAGTTGTAGTAAGTATGTAGTAGTTTTAAAAACCTAAACTAGTTTTATTTAAATATTTATTATTATAAGTATGTAAATATGTATGTATGTATGTTTTATATCTATGTATGTATATACATACATAAATATATTGTATGAAATAAAAGCTCATCTCAGCATTCACATGTTTTTTTATATGTGTGTGTGTGTGTGTTATATATTTATTATTCTATAAACTATTTTTTTTTTTCTATTAAATAATACACATAGGCTTTTTCACCTATATATTGTTAGTTTGTTTATCAATTAAATTTTGGTTTTTAATAAATTTTCTCTAAAAAGTGTGTAAAAAAAATAACTGAAAATTTTTTAAAAAGCATCTCAACATAGTTAAGGAAAATATAAATAATAAAAAACAAAATTATTAATTTTCATGTATATTGGGCTTTAATTTAATTCAAAGAAAGAATAATACAACATAATCAACTAAATACACATACACAAAAACAAGGTTTCGGATATAAAAAGAAAGCGACACTAAATCTTTTCATGACACAGACACAAGTCGTTAAAATAAAACGTTATTTTTTCAATTTCAAAATTCAATATGCTTTGTTTTTTTTTCTTTTGTATATTTTTCTCATCTAAATATTATTTGTTGTTTTCAAAAAATATACGAACCGAATTGCCAATATTTGAATAAATACATGTATAATCATCCTTATTAAGGCGAATGTTTGTTTGACAAGCAAGACCTGCAAAATGTACATAAGAATTTATAAAAAGCACCGATGTCTTCCTTTCTTTATTTCTTCTTAGAACTATGTATATTTAAAACATTCATCTAACCTGCCAATTCTATTATTTGTTTCTTTCTTTTTAAGAAGAATATTGATATTCATCTAGTTTTACTAGTATTTAGTTCTAAGTATTTGGATATAACTAAATAGTTTTGAAAAAGGATTATCAGGTAAACGATTTTTGGGTAGCATTAGTAATATGTATGTATTTAGGTAAAGCAAATGTGACAGAAGCCCAACCGTTACAGATATGAACAAAAAAAAATATAAAAAGAAATTTAATTTTACTAAAAATTTTAATTAAATTAATTAAAACTGCATAAACACAAAAAAAAACAATTAAACTACAGTCATTTACAACGTGCACCTCATAGAAATCTCTAAAGTGTTTAAAACATTTTAATATGGTTAATATTTATCTTTTTTAAATAATTATTTTGTTAGGGTTAATTAAAAAAAATCATATGCAATAATAAAAAATCTAAAACCAATTGTTTTGGGGGACAAAACCAAACAATTATAAACTGATTTATATGAAAATATTTTAATGAAATTTGTTTCGTTATGAAGTGATTTTTAGAATCGGAATTTTTAAAAAATATTTATTGCTTTTATAGTAAATAAATCTACTAAATATTATTTAGAGAATACCAGGGTATGACCAGGGTAGTGCACACCCCCAAACAATTTTTCAATTGTTTAACATATTAAACATATACGCACACACTCATTCTGTTATACAAAGGTTAATCAATTATGTTAATTATTTAAACATATATGTCTAAATAGGAATATGATCACTTTTTTACAACATTTCCTGTCTGATCATACTATCAACATGCTTGAAATCGAAACATTTCTTTTTTTTACAGGAAAAACTTATTAAACACCGCTAATACATAAAAATATTTTAAAAACTTCTTAGAACACAATAAGTTTTATTAAGAGTCAAGAAATCGAAAAATAGTTAACAGAAAGAATTTCGTACCTCTTACTTACTCGTCTTTTATTGGGAGGGTAAATGTGAATGTGGAAAATTCAGAAACAGAAGGTTTTCAAATTCAGATCAGTTGTTTAAGAAATTCATATTTAATGATAAGTTTATGCAAAATCAAATTTTATATCAATATTGATTAGTTTAAATATTTTTTTTTTGTTTGATTAAACACTCTGGTATTTAGTAAAAACGTTTACAAATGTTTTACAATTCTTACAAACGGGATATTTTAGAAGTCATTTGTTAAATGCACAACACGACCGATACAATAGAAACTGACTGTTCACAACTAGATCTTATTTTTTATCATCCCTCCTTAAACTGACTAAATACGTTTTCACCTTCCTCTCTAATGATTTCTTTTCAATAATGTTTTCAATTTCAAGTAGAGAACAAAACTCTCTTTCTTTATGTGTATTTTTTGCATTTTGTTTTAAATACATATTTGATTTGCATGTGGTTTAGTGCAATCTTTTAACTCCTAAAATATTGCGCACTGCTGTAAAGCAAATAAATAAATAAATAATATAGTATTTTTAAGACAACAGAAGAAACTCAATAACTGAACCAAATTATTTTGTCTTTTCCTATTTATCAGGTATGTTACAGAACTGAATTTCGTGTGGAAGTGATACTGAATCCGCATTTATTAATAAATATTAACGATCGTATTCACTTTTTGAAATCTAAAATTTAGTGACGCATAAGTACTCATGTAATAACATACAGTCTCTCCTACATGAATGTCATTCTTGCTGACAAGTGGTGGATCTTGTTATATAGCAACTGAGCATATGGCAGCCGACCAATGGCGGTATAACCACACCATTGCTCCTTGAGAGAAATACCTAGGGACACATGGAAACCTTTAAGGCCGCAGTAGATACACCACAAAGGCAACCAATCCCTCATCTCGATCGAAACATAATGATTAATGAAACCATATGACTATTCGCTCCACAAGGTGTTAAAGGAATTATATGTATTTATGTATATATGTATTTTTAAAAATAGAAGCGAATCTCCAAATAATAGTTAATTCTGTGGAATTATAAACTATTATTATTATATAACCAAAAAGGATATAAATATATTACGCATTCCGGTTATAAAAAAGTTTTTCTCTCTGCGCATTTACGTCAAAAAAGTCGCGCTCTCAATAAAAACAAAAGCAAAACGTTAACAAATAATGTGGTTTGTATGAGTTCAAGAAAATAAAAGTGGAAATTACTTTAAAAAAAACATTTTCTTTTATATTTATATGAAAATTTTTAATTTATTCATTTAGTTATAGGTATTTTCATAGAAAATTCAAGTGAAATTTATTCGTTGTTCTAAAAGTTATTTACAAAGAATCCCGGTGATAGAAGTGAGTCATATGATAAATTACCGTTTTTAAGCCAATTTTATAAATAAAAGCACCCAGTGTTTATATACTTTGGTTGCATAAATATATTTTTTTCTAAATTACACCTCAAATTTTTAATTTATTCTTTTTTTTATTAATTTTGACTTTTCTTTGCTTGGAAAATTAAGAGAATTCATGATTACGATCTCTTAAGAAAGAAAAATTTATATTTTGGGCTAATTTTATGTGTTTTAAAAAAACCGTCGGTAATAAGCAAGCCTTCGCTGTTATTTGGTTGAAA
>NDXZ01033126.1:6811-18356 GCA_003055125.1 Paykullia maculata
TTTTTTTTTGTTCAACCAAAATGAATGACTGTTTTGTATGAGTCTCATCTGTTGTGGATTAGATTATGTATCATAAACTTGTAATTTATTGGTTTGTAGAAGGTTGCAAACAAGTGTTTTTGTTCGGTATTCCGATACTGCATTTTGAATTGTTAACTTTGCCAACTGTTCACATCGAAAATTAAAGCATAAAAAAGAAATTCGTAGAAAATATTTACTTTAACAACTTTTCAAGAGTCATAACAATTTTCTTCTCTTTGTGGGGTTTTTTTAAAGGTTAAACGTGGCCGTAAACTACGGCTTTTGTCAAACTCTGGGGAATTTATTGTGGTGTTTTGAAAAAAAAAAGTATTTAAGATTTGTTTTTGTACTCGTATATCTTGAATTGTCAAGAGATATGGCTTGATAGCCTGAATTGTTTATGTGCAGTTAAATAAGTTATTATTTATTATTCTATAATTAAAGCAGATGTTTGGCAAAAATATTTTTTATTAGAGCAGATTTCACACTTAAGTTATTTTCAATACTAAACAGTTTTTTAATATACATACATAAGTATAAAATATTTTTTTATTTTTGTGCTAAAATAATTATAAATTTTTTTTGAAATATTTTTAAATTATTGACATAATTATTAAATAATTTCTTTTAATTTTGAAAACTGCAGAAAACTGTTTCAAAATATTTACATATGTATGTACATATATATTTTTGAAATTTAAAAAAGCAAATTTTTTTAATATATTGATTTTTTTAAACAATTAAATGATTGATTTTACTTTTAATATATAATTTTAAACACAACAAGAAATTTTACAACGCTTGTGAATTTCATGCAAAATGTGAAATTTCCCATAGAATATGTAGTTTTACACAAATTTCTAATTCTATATAAATTATGCAATTTTTTTCAAAGATCCTAGAAGTTTACAAAAAAAAACACAATTTTAATGATAAATTTTACACAAAATTTTGAACTTTAACACATTTTTATTAACCCTTAAAGAATCTAAAATGTATTTAAAAATTTTTAGCACACGGCAAGTCTTTGAATTTTTGCTCAGCCACGCTGAGTTAGACATGCGGTCACCTCTACTGATGTGATATCTCAAATAACGTTTTGGTTATCGTTTATTCTTTAAGTTTGGTAAAAAAAAATGTAAACTGTTTAATCGCCCGGATACTTAAGTTTAAGCTTATTTGCTTAAATGTTTCTCTCAAAGCAAAGATGCTGGTATTTCGTTTTTTTTTTGTGCTGCACGTTATTCATAATGTTGTTGTTGTTTGCGGTAAATGTTTGCAGTCAATTCACCCTTATACATCTTGAGTGCTAGAACTCACCCTAAGTGTTTGTTTGCTATTGATATTGGTGTTGCTGTTGTTGTGTTGTTGTTTTTATCTTTATTTCTATTTGAGTACTCACGACACTCACATTAATTTTGAATTAGTTTTGCATCATGTGGTCCATGATGCAGAAAAATCATGTTGAAACTACAACATCCATTCGTTGAAGCAACAACAAACGCATAGCATGGCAAATCTTATCTACACAGTAAGAGCAGAAAGAGCTATTAAACATACAAATATACATATATATCTTTAGTATTATTGTTTATATTATGTGTATCGTAGATATTTGACAGGTTCAGGTTCTTTATGCAACATTATTTCTTGGTATTGGGGGCACACACAAACACACACACACACTCGTACACACAAGGTGGATGATGTTGTGAATGTGTGTGTAAATAGAGTATGAATGGTTATTTGAACCGTAAGCCATTTAAAATAAAAGGAAAGCTCATTCAAGTATACGAGTGAGTAATAAAAGCTTAAGGTGAATGCGTATTATCATACGCTACGTCAGTCTAAATTTTATGGGAAACCATTAAAAGCACAAATACTCCATAAAGAGAAATTTTCAAGCTAAAGTAAACTAATAAAAAAAAAAACACTGCACAATTTGGCTTTAAAATAAAGAAGAAAACGCAGCACAAATATCACTACATTAAATTACAAAAGTACTCGCTTCAAATGGTTGACTTTGGCAACGTAAACGTTTCGACTGCTGCCTTAAATGTTTGTTGGATGGTTGAATATTTATATACATACATACATAAATATATATAATTTTTAAGTTTGATGATGCCACAGATCAACGGATTTTCCACGTGAATAATTTTTGAATTTTATCAAAACTTAAAACAGAAACTAACCCTGACCCCCTCCTCCCTCATCATTCACTAAGAGTTGAGCAAGTGAGTTTGGTTTTTAAAGGTGTTGTAAAAAATTAGGTTAATTCCCTGGCGTATATGCAAGCAAATGTATTAATACGTTACGATTTTCTTTCAACATTCAACTTCTTATACGTAAATGAAGCCTGTCTAAAGATTTATGAATATTTGAAAGATTTGCTGAATTGAAAATCCACACGACTACCAACTAAAGAAAAACCATAAAATACCAAGAAAAAAAAACAAATAAAAACTGGTTGGTTTGCTTGTCATTTAACTGGCATGTGCAAAATTTCGTAACCATGTGTTGTAAGAATTAGGCAGTAACAAAAAGTTTTGGTTTGTTATTTTAGAAAAAAATTATAAAAAGTTTTACACAAAAATTGTAATTTTACACAGAACGTTTAACTTTACATAGAATGTTTAATTTTACACAGAAATTTAATTTAAAAAAAATTTATTTTATACTAACGATATAATTCGACGGGTTTCTAGTTTTGTATCCCTTTTCAAAATCCCTTCTTAGTGGATCTATACAACAGGAAAAAAACTTACAGTCCAAATTTCATGTAACTAGCCTCATTCGCTTGGGCTGTGAGATGATAAATCAGTCATTCAGCCAGTCACTTATGTTACTCTTTTTTATATACACCAGGGTTGGGCAGAAATATTGATATATGAATGAATCGATATTTTTTAAAAATCATCGTACATTTTCGATATTTTACTTTTCAATATGTATGTATATCGATATATCAATATTTTTTCTTGCAATATAGTTGGATATTTTTATGCTCTGGTTTTGTATTTTATGTTATTTATTTGTACAAACATCGTGTTGTCACATTCTTTATCGAATAGACTGTTATAATGCTTTAATTGACAACATCGTGTCAATAATACAAACATTCAGAGTGTATTCAGCGTTAGCAGTTCTCTTGTGCATAGTTTGTGGATAATGTTTCGATTACATTATTTAGTTTTTAACGTATTTTTAACAAATCATTACCCATGTTAAGTTGTGTGGGTCCTGCATTTCACACCGGTTCTTTCTAAAGTTACCATTGGATATTTAGTTTGTCAGGCTTTCCCGGTGTCTTCGAAAAGACTTGGTTCAGAGGTAAATCTGACACCGTTTGACAGGTGACCACATCAAACAGAGATTGCTTCTTATGTCGGTATCTGATAACTGCTGGTTCAAATTAATTTTTAGAGCGCCTAACTTCGCAGTTTAACCACAAATATAGTTTTCTATTTCTATGTCAACCGTTAGACATCAATAAAGAATTATTTTTTTTATATATAAAGTTCGTTTTCCGGTATTTTATGAACTTACGAAAAATATCGATATAAAAGATCGATATATAACAACCGAGATCGATATTGAAAAAAAATATCGATATTTATTTTGTATTTGCCCATCCATAATATATACATACATGTTAGATATAATATACATACATACAAAAATTGCTTAATTTTATATAAAATTTATAATTTTTACATAAATTTTGTATTCTTTACGGTAAAAGTAAATTAATAACGAATAACTTTATGAACCTTTTTAATGGGACACGTTAGTCTTAAAAACAAAAAAAGCCCTTAAAATGTAATTACACATACATATTTATGTACATACTTACCATGCGAATAATTATTACGCAATTTCTTGAAACTCTACAGTACTTTTTTCATTTACGCCTGGGAAAATCTACGAGGTTACTTGCCATTGAAAGAGGTAGCAATAAAAGATAAAGTGCTGACCAAACAACAAAAGAACAAGGGTTCACAGGACAACCAGAAACCGTAACAAAATAAAACACACTTGTTTAAACTAAGCGCATTGCACAGCAACAACAAACACTCGTGCACTTGTAAATTATTTTTCAAGTGTGTGAGAGGAAACAACAATAAGAAAATAAAATGAATGAGAAGAACAAGCACTTGTACTTGTAAGTACTTCAGGAAATATTGTTGGCTTCATCAATGGAAATTCACACACAAACACACAGACACGGTCTTATTTATCCATCTCACTTGTGAAGGCAAACATACAAGGATAATAAAAAGCTACAACAACATCATCATCAACATCCAGTTAGCCAGCAACAATAATTGTAACAACAACAATTACAAATAAACACAATTGCAATAAACAACAAGCGGAAGCCCTCGAAAATATTACTTGTGTTTCGTGTGTTTGTTTGGCTGCTCTTTAAAAATGTATTTTCTATTTGAATTTTGCACTTGTTTGTCTTCTTTACAAAATGTCCTTTTAATCATCGTCACAAGCAGCATCAACCTATTCCTGCCTCATCAACATCAAATCAACACCATCTTCGCGTGTGTGTACAAATCATTCATTCATTCATCTTCAAGTGTTTTTTTTTTTTTGTTTTCTTAAGTAAACAATAACAAAAATGTAAATAAAATATAAAAAAAATTATAAAAAATATTTCCCCAAGTATTTTTGTTTTTGTTATTTTTTTTTAGTTCAATTTATACGCAAACATTTACTCTCGTAAACAAGCACAAACGGGTGGCTCTTGTTTCGGGTGTTTTTGGTTTAGTTTTTCTTTTTGTAAATATTTTTTCTCAATTTTATTGTTGTTGTTTTACAACCCTCCTGCTGGTTGTTGTAAGAAATTCTGTAATTGTTGTTATATTTTGTATTGTTCTTATATAATTGCTATTTTATACACATATCCACCCAGGTTTAACATGTGTAATTATAATTTTAGCATGTGTCAGGGACGGAAAGGTGAAAGTGCTACAGCATAATTCTTGCTAATGCATTTAAGACTATTATAGATTAAGAAAAATGTTGATGTGCTTATTAAAGAAAATTACAACAAAGTGAGTTATCTTCCCAGGCGAACACACAAAAAATGATGCATGTAAAAAAGTGGAAATTTGTAATAATATTTTTACTGTTTTTATTAATGTACAAATGCTACTACATACATATGTTTAAAAATTTTACGATTCTATATGTTTCTTATATTTTGCATAATTTTAAAGACTATTAACATTAAAAAGTATTCAAAAGCAATTTTAAAAAAATGTTATTTAAATTCTATTTTTAAAACAACATGAATTTAAAAAAAACTATTTACATATACATATTGAATCTAAATTATTTTGTTTATATGTTTATATGTATGTATATTTGTCAAGGGAAGATTGAAAAACCCCTAAAATTTCTATTTTGCTATCTAATAGCACTAAACCTAAACTTAACTTTAAAAAAAAAAAATAAATAAATATTTTTATCAGAGCTATAGACACTTAAAATGTATTAAGCGCAAATGCATTAAAATAATTTTAAACATAACTTTAATGGTACTAAACTATCCATTCCTGCTGCGTTTATTTGTTGTTACTTTCATTGTCCTTGTTGCTGCCGTTGTTGCTGCTGAACTTGCATGTGTAGCATTAAAATAAAGTGTTGCTGAATGGATATTGAAGTTAATTTAAGTGATGCTTAAACAAGTGCTTAAATATTCGGTTAAGAGTCTCGGCTGCTTTAAAAAACATTGAAACATGTGTTACAAAAATTTATCTTAAACGGTTGGGAAATCATAAAACAGCGAGAAACATCGATATGTGGGTTAATAAAAAGGATGGTAGTTGCAGTCAAAGGGCTGTTTTTAAACAACGAGCAGCTGAACAACTTAAATGTTAGCAAAACAACAGCAGCAACAACAAGGAAATTACAATTTTAAAGAACAATTGAAAATCTATTTAGGAAACAATTTTGGCTTATTTTCAAGCCTTTTTTGCCCTTTTATTAAAGAAATAATCGTGGTGGGAATATTTTTTACTTTTGTATTGTTATTAAAACAAAGTTCAACATTTTCAATGATTCTTTTTTATGTACAGACAACAAACATTTTTTTTAAACTAAAGGTGATATAAATATATTAGGAAGAGAAAATGCTTAAAGTTCCTTTAGTTTATTTGTCTCTTTAAATAAACAAAAAGTTTTTAAATTCCACAAGAATTTTTGCAAAAAATAAACTCTTGCAATGTAATTCACTGCCTGTTAATGTCACAAAACATCTTTAGTGACATGACAACTAAATAACTGACACCCCCAGTCAGTCAGCCTAAGGACTCATCCTGCTGAATAAAACTTCTAAAGAAATTTCAAAAAGAAATACCGACAATAAACAATTGCAAAAAAACCACAACAAAAACCAACTTTATTTTATTTGTTTTTTACTCTCTGAATAGTGAAAACCTACAAAAACATACACAGTGTTTTTGACACTTAAAAAAAAATTTGGAATGAGAAACAGAAATGTCATTTATTTATTAAACATAAATGGAATGCAAAGACAACAAATTGTTCGTACATTTTGCCACAGCAATGGGCTTACAAGCAATTGCATATATTTTAATTTATTTTATAAACGATCAAAAAATCCATAACCAACAGTTTTAAATAAAGTACCTGAAATTAATAGAAAAAGTACTAAAAAAGTAGCTTCGCAAAGTTTAGTTACACAAGACTTGTTGGTTTATTACTAATCCTTGAAAAAAACTTTCCTTTCTTTAGTTCCATTTTTTCTTTTTTAAATTCGAAACAAAACTATTTTTAAAAATCTTTGCTGCCAATACATTTAACATTCAAATGTTATTTCTTTTCCTTTTTTCACTTTTTGCTACAACCCAAAAATCAATGGTTCAACTGTCAAACACAAAAACCAAAGTTGGTTTAAAAAATATTTGTAGAAAAAAAGTTTTCCTTGCAAAACTACCATTACTCGAGAGGGAAAAAGTAAAACTAAAATTGTATACAACAGAAAAAAATGTAAAATGTTTGTTGCACTTGACTGATTTCTAGGAAGTTTAATGCAGAACTAACTACATATTCATGCCCCGTATAATAATCAACCAAAGACCCTAGAAAACTAAAACCCTGAATGACAAACTTATAAATACCCTGCCGCCTGTGGTAAAGAGTATAAATATAGAAACGGAGAATTTTTGTTAAAATAATATATTTAAAGAAACCTTTCCATATACTACAACAAAAAAAGAAAATTAAAAAAATGTAACAATATCAAAGTAATTTTTATTTAAAAAAGTTGTATATGTATAAAGTTTGACAAATTTCTTAAAAAAATATTATTAAAATATTTCTGCAAAAAAATTTAACATCAAATAGTTTCTAATATTACTATAAACTTTCTATAAATAAAATAAAAACTTGTTTTTCGTAAATTTCACTCTAACACAAATAAGAATAGAAGAAAAATCAGTAAAGGCTTATAATTCCCGTTTTCTATTTTCATTAAAACTTGCGAGTAAAAGGGATGCTCTTTACATTCATTACTTAAGTAAAAAGTTTTTGATTATCACAATTTAATGTATTTATAGGCAGAAAATTAAATGCAATAATATTAAATCAAATCATTAAAATTCTTTAAAATGTACAAAATATTATAACATTTAAAAAATATTACTTTTTTAAAGTTTTTTACATATTTTTTTATAGTTTTCTTCAAAAGTCCTAAAAATAAAAAATACTGTTTATAATTGAACAAAGAACTCTTTTTAGTAGAAAATTTATTAAAAAAAAAATGACTAAATGAAGGTTTAAAAAATATATTAAAATGGAAAAGATATCAGAAATACTTTTTTATAGGGAATTGTTTTTAAAATTATATTAAAATAGAGAATTTGTCTATAACTTTAACCAATATTGATAATTTTTTACAAATCCCCCTTTAGAAAAACGCTATTTGAAATTTTTTAAAAAGAAAGTTTAAGCAAAAATAAAAATTAGGTATTAAATAGAGAATTTATTGGAAATTCTTTTAATAACAAACATTTTTATAAAATTCCCTAACAAAGATAATTTATTAAGAAAACTTATTTAATAAAAATAATTAATGAAAACTTCTGTAAAAAGAGAAAATCGTTCACTGATTCTCTTGAAAAGGAGATTCATCAAATTATTTTTTTAAAAAGAAAATTTTGAAAAGATTTTATTTAAAAGTTAACAGTGTGGTCAATATATATGTACATACATGTATATGTATATTGGAAAATTTTAAGTAAATTATTTTACACTAATATTGAACAAATCAAAGCCTGCTTAAGAACAGAGGGAATTTAAAGAAACTCTTTAGTTCAATAAACTAACTTTAAAAAAACTCATTAGAAATTTCCCCTTTTACTATTGAATTGTTGATGTATTATCGTTGTATTAATGTTTAATGGGAGTATTTTTAGAAATTTGTGATTTTTTCCTTTATGCTCGCAGCAATGATTGACATTTGTCTTTAACTGTCAGTTTATTGAGTTGTGTGTGACTTAAAACTTCATGTTAACTAAGGATTTCTTCCAAGAAAAACACTTTTATTTTAGATTTCGTAGTAAAAACGTACGAAAAAGTTTTAAAACAAATGTTGGAGATTATTAAAAAGTGATTGGCAAAAGTAAATGATATTGACTAGACAACACGCAAACGTTGGAAACTAAAACAAAAAATAAAAAAACAATTATTTAAAAACAGCTTAAATAGAGATCTTTAAGGCTTTTTTAAAGGCTTCTTCACTAAATTGTTTTAAGGACGTTATCAAATGAAATGCTTTGAGGAATATATTTCAAATTTCGGTTAGTTTTTTTCCAGTTGTTTTTATTGTAACAAAATCTATTTGCTTTAATTCATTTGTAAAAACATTAAGAAACTGATACATACATATATTTTCTTGTAATACCTTGTGGTTAACAAACTTATACATATATTTGCCCTTGTTACTTAAGCTTCTTTAAACAAAAAAAAATATATATATTAAACTCTAAAAATAATATTTTTATACAAACGCGTTGAAATGAAAGATAAACATAAATATTTCAACATCTGAAAAAAAAACGTTAAAGGTAACAAAAAAGGAGTTGTAGAATAACAAGCGATGATAAATTTCGCAAAATAACACAAGACCTTTCTTTAACAACCAACCTCGTCATCATTGTCGTCGTCAGCAGCAGCAGTTTTTCATAACTAAGCAAAATTGTTGTAAATTTATTTTATTTCCTACCAATGTTTGTTATTGCTTTAACCAACCAAACATCAAACCATTCCACTTCATTCATCCTTCATCCATCCATTCACCAGCCCAAAACAGCAACAACAACAAAAAGGTAAGAAAAAAACCAAAAAACAAACCAACCAACTTGAATATCAATTTCAGGTAATCCTCTACAAAATCCTTTTAGTTTCCTGACGAACGCGTTCAAATAGAGGTATTAACTGCTGTGAATCGTCATTGTGTGTTTTTGTAAGTCCCTGTCCCCCTTTCTCATCACTCTCTTTCACCCATCTCAAGTAAATTCTACTGTTTTTGTTGGTTTTGTATTGTTTACTCAACCTCAAGGCATTAAAATATATTTTCATTTAAATATTTTTTAATATTTTTTTTCGCTTGCTTTACAAAAACAAAAACAACACATTTTTGTCAGACAATCTTACTTTTTCATAATGTGCAATTTGTTTCTTTTTTTAACAGGACTAAAAACACTTTGTGATACAAACAAATGCAGGGCAACGAACAAAAAAATTACCAAAAATATGCAACCACATACGATTGTATTTTTAATAGAAGGGAATAGATAAAGACAGAAGCTTAAAGGAGTCTATTTTTGTTGTATTAAGTATAAGAAAGAAATTAAAAATTTATTTTTAAAGTGATTTTTGAAAATATTCCATAAACTTTGCATAATTTAAACAAAAAATTTAAAGAAATAATTTTTTATGGAAATCTTACGTGTTTAGGAACATTTTAATTTTTTAAAATAAAAAAAAATTATTAATAAAAGTTATTTAAATAATTTTCGTTTTATCAAAAAATTGTCGATAAAAATGTGCGAATAATTTTACCATAGAAAAATTATAAAAAATTTTTGAATGATGGAAAATGTAGATTTATTAAAACTGGATTTTTTTTAACTATAAAAAATATTTCCTGATAAATTTTAGATTTAAAAAAAATGTGACCGAAAAACTTTCCCACATTACAAAATTTTTATAAGTGTACGAAAAATAAAAAAATTTCAAATATAAAAATTTTTTTAGTAAAATATTATATAAGTTTTCAGTAAACTTTCTATTGAAATTATTTTTAGCAAAGACTCTAGAAGAAGGAATTTTTTTTAAAACTCTTAACCGAAAAAAATATTCAATAGTTCTTTAACTCAAAAAAAAATTATGATTATATCCCTATTTTAGATAAATTTTTTGTAAAATATAAATAAAATGTTAATATGTATTAATGAATTCCCTAACTTTGAACAAATTTTTTAGGATAAAAAAAATGTATAAAATTTTCTACTGAAAGGATATTTCTAGTAAACTTTTGTACTATAAAAAATACTTTTTAAAATTTTCTACTAAAGGAATATTTTTAGTAAATATTAAACTATTTTTTTTATGAAAATTTTTTATAGTAGTAACTTTTTTAATAGAAAATCTTTAATTAATTTTTTGCTCAAAGAAATTATTTTGTCATTTATAGCAAAATAAAAAGTATTTATTCATCATATACAATTCTTGTTAAATTCTTTCGATAAATTTTTTTATATATTTTTTTTTTGTTTGGTAAATCTGTTAAATCTGTTAGAAAAAATTTTGGAAATTCATTTGTTATAGAAAATTACCAAAAGTTGTCTTCTAATAAAATTAAGTTTTTGGAAAAATTCGTTAAGAAAAAAATTTTTTTTTAAATTAAGATTATTTTTTTTTTTTTTTAAACATAACATTGATGATGTATTTCATAAACTCCCTGTTTGTAAAAAATTTGAAAAAAAAATTTAAAGTTATCTAAAGTTTACAAGAAATTTTTTTTCAATTTTTTCGATTGTAAAATTTTGTGAAAATATTCTTCCTTTAAGGCTCTGCGTTTCTTGTCTACATGCATAGTTTTCTATGTTGTCTTCTAGTTTACATACAAAGATACAAACATATATACATATGTATGTACTGTTATTCAAGCTGCTGTTGCTTTTGTTTTGTTGTTGTCTAACTAAGCCTTACATTATCATAACACAGAAACAACAAAAACCATACAACAAGTAAAAACTTTTCCGTCAAAAGAATGCAGCAACAACAAAAACATCACTTCTAACTAAATGCCAATCAAAATCCATCCATTGCATGTTTGTTGGGTCTCGCAAATGTAAACGAGAATAATTGATACCGAAAAAGTATCTAAAGTAGAATATTTTTATGTTGTTGCCATTTTTCTACCCTTCACCTAAGGTGATAAGGGTATATATAAGTTTGTCATTCCGTTTGTAATTTC
>NDXZ01033127.1:0-15391 GCA_003055125.1 Paykullia maculata
AAACCATCTAGGGCGCCACCCAAATACATACAAAAAAAATCATTTAAATCGGTCCAGCCGTTTAGAAGGAGTTCATTCACAAACTCACGTACAGTAGAAATATATATATAAAGATATGTACATATGTGTACACAAATATGAACATACATACATACATACATAAACGCGTGCATACATTTGTACATCAACCTCTCTTTGACTGAATGCCAACTGCAATTTGGAATATGTACAAATGAATACTGAAATTATGAGAAATTTTTAATGATCAATGTCATTGTTAAAAGTGTTTGATGTGAAAATAAACCATAAGTTCCCATGTTAAATTGTAAAATTTCCAAGGGTATTCCTTATTCGAAATGTCAATGAATGTTATTCGCAATTTTTATTAAAATTTGGTAGTTATTATATATAACAAGGCTTTACCAAATCTTATACAGAAACCACGGTTAGTTACCTTTAAAAAATATGCAAGATTATTTTGGTATTTTTATTCGAGAAAAAAATTTAAGCAAATACGTTTAAATAACTTTGCACTTGTAACAAAACAAGAGCGCTATATTCGGCTGTGCCAAATCTTATTTACGTATCTAATATATACTATCTATGTATGTATGTATGTATGTCCGAAAAAAATTAAAGTCTTAAAGAAAGATTGAAATAAATTGTTTTCCATATAGTTAAAGATATATTTTTATGCCTTTATTTCAGTCATTTATTAACCAATTTTACTGATTTTCAATAGGAAGAATTCCGAGGATATTTCTGAACGTTAATTATAAGTATTGTGTCTGACATGACTATATATAGCCTTGCCACCTATGGTGAAGGGTATAAAATTAATAAATAATTGAATAACCTATGTACCTTCTTTTATTCAAACATCTGAGGGATTCCAAGCCACTTATAATATCATAATGTCATATATCCTTAAAATTTAAAATGGTTTAAGTACATTGTTGTTGCTTTTTTCTGTTCGACTAAGGATAGTTTACGACAGAACTATTAACATAGCTGTCAGAGCCCTATTATTTTAGGAAACTTTTAGTATGAAAAGCAACCATTTCAAATTTTAAGGACATATTACATTATGATATCATAAGTTAGCTTGTGAATTCCCTCAATTATCATGTTTATTTCGGTTTGATTAGAGACAAATTATGCATTCAATATCGATCGAAAATAAAAAATTCTAATTGGAATTCCTATACCAATTGCGAAGAAATCTTGCACTTTCGAACAAAATTTCGATCGATATCAAATGCCGTCATTTGGTTTTTTTGTGTTACAACTACAACCCACAAAACCCGATATTAAACGTTTTTAAGTTTCATTTTTACACTCAGAGTATTTATTTATTTTAGAACGTTTTTGTTTTTTCTGCATTTCCAGTTAAGTGATTCTTAAATAAGGTCAAGGAAGTGTAAAAATGATCCTGAAAAGGTTTCTTAGATTTGTTTCACTCACTTTAAAAAAAACGCAGCAAAAAAAATTTGATGTTATTCGTAACATTATTTTGGTTTTGCGATCGAACAACAAGATAAAGCATGCGTTCCACACATCTGTTGAAATACATGTGTGAAGAAGTTACTAGGCGGGTAAAAAGATTTAAAGGCCATTGCCTTTAAAAAAATAATTTATAAGTCAGCCTGATAATATACTTTTACCACATTTAAACATAAAACTCAAGCTCCTTCATGAAAACTATATGTAGCTTTTTATATGCGATGCAAAGCTTAAAGACGACATATTTGTTGCTTCTTCAGTCAATCAATTGGATGAGAGATTAAATATTTAAAGAAGAGCCTAAGGGCTTGGAGATATCAGTCTAGAATTCTCTTTTAAAAGTGACATTTAATTTTCTCGAGAAACACCCGTTCAAGTGACCAAAAATATTTTCGCAGGGATGTTATCTACTTATAAGGCTTTGGGCAGCACCTAAAAAAATGTGCCCTGATATGGGATGAATAACGACTTATTGATTGTTAAAAAAATTAGTTTTTATTACGCACTTTTGAATTAGTTATGTAATGTCGGTTTTTTAACAATAGAAGGCTAAAATTTGGTCAAACGTTTTCTGCGATTTAATTTTAAAAATACAAAACTGAATTTCTAATTTATTTGGTGCACATCATGATACAATTAATTATAGTATAATATGGCTGCACATTAATATTAAAATAATAATAAAAATAAAAAAACAACAAATACAATAAAATATGTTAGGTTTTTTGAATTTCAATTTCACTTTATTTCCTTATATGTGATATTCTATATTTAAACGACTATAAATGCATTAACATTAAGGTTTAAATGTTAAATCTGTTATTCAATTAATACGTACATATGCATGTAAATATGTTTATATATGTATAAGTATGTATTTGAAAAAAAAATTCATTTAATTATATAAATTACAAATAAATAATTTCATCATAAGCTTAAGATTAATCTTAAACGAAATAGGCTGCTAATTGCGCCATTTTGTCATTGCGTGAGCCTCCACGTCCTCCTCTGCTACCGCCACCACGGCTACCTTTACTTGCGCCTCTGCCGCCGCCACCACGACTACTTCTGATATTAACTGGTCGAGATGCAACTGCCCGATGTTTTTCAACTAAATGGGTAAAATCCAAAGAGCAAAATATGCAACCTGATTTTTCCTCCGAGCCGTCTTTGAATTTTGTTTTGTCTGATTTGTACAAAACTTTAACCATTTGAGCTCCACAATCATCGCATTTATCATCTAAGAAATAAAAATTATAAAAAAATTTTTTTAAGCTGTTATTCTATATAAGGATGAATTTACATGATTTTTCGTAAATTACCTTCTACTGTTAATTTAGTAGCTCCTTTGAAACAATTGATTATTACGTCACATTTATTACAGCCAATTTTCCAACTTGGCGCCAGGGTACAATCGAGTACAAGAACACCATGTTCACACTCAACACAACCGGATATACCCAAAGTATTTAGAGAATGCGGGCAGGTAGGATGAGTACATGAGTTACAACCGCCACTTTTCGGCATATCCCTGAAAGGTGGATGATTGTAGCAGTAGGGGCAGAAGGGATACGATCTACCTTTATTGCCAGTGGTAAATACCAACAGCTCGAAATCGTCCAGGGGACATTTAAATTCTCGATAAACCTTAACATTACCACCATTGGGCAACGAATATGTCTCATCGCATTGCGAGCAATGCAAACGTGCCGGTTTCGATTGTATGTACTTCATATAACGACGACATTTGCCACAACGCGAATGAGACTTACCTGACTCGGCCAGGGGAGAGAATGACACCTCAAACAGAGTATCCATACTCTGTATGTTCTTAACAAAATACAAGAATTTTAACCGAAAAATATTGATAGCATGTTTAAGAACTGCTTTATAATTAGCCGTTCCCTTAGAGATAAGGTTCAGCATGCCTTCAACTTCGGAGCGCATAGTGGGCAACACCAATTCAGGATCGATCTATAAAAATTTTTACATAATTTTTTATAATTTAATAAAACCAATTAATAACTTTACCTTCTGATAGCCATGTACCAAAACAATACCCAAAGTTGTAGGAATAAGTTTGCGGCCACTTTCAATTGTCACATAATTACGCTGACATATATTATTAATATGCACAGGTATTGAGGCATCTGTACCAATACCGTGCTGCTCCATCAGAGTGATCAATTCAGCTTCGGTCAAATAGCCTGGCGGACTTGTTTGACTTTCCACCATGCGTACATCATTTAATTGAACACGTTCACCTTCTTTGAATGGTGGTATGACTTCGTCGCGACCAAACGCCTGCCAAGTCATGACTTTAGTAAAACCGGGATCGATTAAAACATTTGCCGTACACGAAAAGCATTCCATGCCGATGCGAAATTTAATTGTTGTCGTACGATACTTAAGATCCTTTGATATTGTGCCCAAAAAGTGCCGGCAGATAAAATCATATACCCGCCATGTATCCCTCTCAAAATCATTATGAGTAGCCAATTTCATAGGGGTTATGGGAGGATGGTCGCCGGCATCTTTACCTTTACGAGGTGGATTGAAATCGCTTAGTATAGCATGAGCTTCTGCGCCAAAATCTGAAGACGGCTTAAGTATATGTATTACAGCACTAAATCGATTTTAAAGGTATAAAATAAAGAAACAAATTTATTTCAATTTTGTTGTCAACAAGTTTCCTTTACATTTCGCTTAGATCAAACTCACTTTAAATCGAAATTAGCTGGATACTGATTGGTTTCCGTACGTGGATAACTTATGTAGCCCTGCGTATAGAGCCGTTCAGCTATTTGCATTGCTTGAAATGGTCCAATTCCCAATCCTGAACTACAAATTCTCATTAGTTCAACAGTATTTAAGGCCTGTGGCCGGCCTTTAAACTGTTCTTTTGACACAACACTTTCAATTCTAAATAGAAAATAAAGTAAAATGAAATGAGATTAATTATAGGCTGCTGTTTTTTATTTTTAGTAACCGACGTAGCCAACAAATTGCAAAACTGGGAATACAGAGCCAGTCTTTAGAATTGGAAATAATTATTTGTTCAAAATCAAATAAATCAAAAATCAACGCAACGTTTAAATCATGGTATAACTATTATATCATGGTTTAAATCAAATATATTTAAATTGAAAAAAAGGTTCGCTGCCTTGAAACTTAAATAATTTAAAATATGTACATATGTTTGTATGTAAGTATGTATATATTTATATGTATCTCTTTTTTTGTCAATGGGATTTACTTCCACTATTTTTAGTTTCCTAAAAGTATCATATTTATTTTATATTCTCATATCCTGTGCATAACATCATTACATTGCATCGGAGTCCGATTAACAAAATTTTACCTTAATCAAACACCAGAACTGATAAAATGCATTACGAATATTTTTACAAACACATTTGTGCATAAATTCATTTTGGATTAAAGTAATCTAAATGTTGTCTACTAACGTATACTTACATTCCTTCTTTTTCATTTTTAACCAAATTCAATAGCATTGTGGCAATATCCTTTTTAAATACTCGACCGCGGGCCCATTCAAATGTAAATTCTGGATTACCAGCAGTCAGTTGTAAATACCAAAAACTTTCCGGTTTAAATGTTTGAATGTCATCATGACGTTTAACACAAAAACCCAACGTTGGCGTTTGGCAAGGTCCATAAGAGATTAATGAAGCATCTAAGTCTCCGTAACGACCCTGAAAGAATTTAGTTTGAAAGCGCGTAAAAGCGCAACCAATACGTAAATCCAACTCCTGCCTAGCATCAACGGATTTGGCTTCATTTTCATTGGGGAAACCCAGAGATTCCATAGCGCCTTTTATATCTTTTTCCGTAATTGCCGAAAAGTGTGCACGATAGGTTACACTTCGATCATAAACATTGTTAATAACCGTTGATACAGCATCCATAACTTCATAGCAAATGTTTTCGCCTTCTTTATCGCAATCTAACCATAATACTAAATAATCGCAATCTTTGGCTTCTTTGGATAGAAAACGGCGCATATTTAGTTTTGGATTTGCTTCCTTCTTTTCGGTTTGACAACCAAATAACTCAGTCGGATCCACTTTGTCCCACGAATTGTATTTACCCACAAAATCCAATGACATTA
Organism: Paykullia maculata; assembly: GCA_003055125.1. NCBI lineage: Eukaryota > Metazoa > Arthropoda > Insecta > Diptera > Rhinophoridae > Paykullia > Paykullia maculata. The sequence continues at coordinate 5,636 of NDXZ01033127.1, forward strand.
CATGTCCACACACTGAAGTCATGCGAAAGAGAACATTTGAGCCTTTAAAGGAACCCGTCCACTCATGGGTGGAACAAGAATTGTTGCCTAAAATATGAACATAGATTATTTTTTTTTATAATAATTTTAAAACATCGCAGTCATAAATAACATTTTTTGGAGTTGCATCTTCCATTCGACAATATTTGTGCCAACGACGCCGCCAAAGACGGCTTCTCAGCCACCATCAACACTTTCTTCATCTTTAACTACGAGTACTATTACAATAACCGAGTTTTTTTGTCGTTTATATTCAGAAATATTTATAAATCTGTTTACTTTAATTATTTAAAGGTAAACAATAATTGTAATTAATTTATATTAGAAGTGAAAAAAATCCTTTAGCCGGAATTGATACTTTTTTTGGCAATTTGTTCGCAGTCAAAAATGTTACCAGATGTCACGGTTTTTATTACCAATTCACATGGTGTTTCATATAGATATATTTTTGTACTTCTAAAATACACAGAAATATATTTATTAATGTCTCGTTAATAGTGTTTTCATATTGCAGAATTTAAAATATATTAAAACGTTCGTCTCAAGGCGAATTCATATCAGGTGGCCTCAGTTCGGAGAGGATTTTTTTATCAATTTTTTTTTATATGAAGTTTGACATTATCGTGACGAAGAAGAGAGAGAAAATTATTTTTTATGTATGGAGTTTGACATTATCGTGACGAAAAAAAATAAGCAGCTGATTAACTGAGTCCACCTGATATATATTCGCCTTGGTTCGTCTCTTATCACTTTTCTTCGCGCGTCGCGTACATTTTGACAGGTGTTTTTTTTTTAATACAATTATTGGAAGGAAGGAAACTCTTAAGAGTTAAGCATTAAGCACATAGACGATAGCAAGCTACCGACTACTATCTGTAAAAATTAAAATACACACGTTTATATGGAGGCGATTATTTTGAAGCTCTCGCAGCTACATGGCTATACGACCACCGTTGTAGCTGTCGCCAACCTAGGCTAATTTCTATTTTCGTAAGCGACAATGGAGAGATCTATGTGTCGCTTACGATAGAGTTTTTAAACAAAGAAATTGATTTATTACGATGTTGCTGTCGCGTTCAAAATAGTTGGTTAGCTGACTAACGACGACAATTTAAGCCAACAGCATATGTAGTTCGTAGCCTGCTGTCGTCTATGTGTTTATAGCGTTAAACGTATTGTATGTACTAGGGTTGCGCAAAAAATATCGACGAAATATATCGATATTTTTGAAAAGTCAATTGATCAAGTCAATTGCAATATATCGATATATTAATATTTTTCTTGCAACTTAATTTCGATATTTTTGAACTCTGGTTTTGTATTTTATGTTAGTAATTTGTGAAAAAAAATCGTCTTTATCAAATAGACTGTTATAATGCTTGCATTGACAGTTACGGCGCGTTAAATTTGATCCCATTTAAAGTATTTGCAAGTCTTTATCAACAATATTTTATTCACAACCGTAACTCCCAAGTGTAAAAATTTAAAATTTTTATATATAGTTTCATAGTAGGAGTGTATTCAGCGTTAGCTGTTCTATTGTGCATATTTTGTGGATTATTTTATTAACTGTGCACTTAGCAAATGACGAATAAGAAATATTATCAAATTCTTTTCTTAATTCCCTTATGTATATTTAGACAAACTACTGGTACATCCGACACTGACATCTTAAACAATAGAAGGCAAGTTTAAAAAGATCTTTTAATATATTTCATACACACAGGGAAAGTTTTCTTTGCAAAGTCTGTAGACCATTGGTAGAGGGGAAAGAAGAAAGGAGTGGAGAATAAACTTTCCTGGACACGTAAATTTAGTTTATTTTTCGTACATGTTGTACGTGTAAAAAAATCCTTAAGCCTAAAAATAAAGGAAATTTTGTCCGTGTAAATGCAGTATTATTTTACATAAATTAATTGATATGCAACTCATTAGATTTAATTCAATTTCATTATACACGATTACATTTTTCTTTTATTGAATACATTTGTAACTTATAAACAAACAAAAAAGAAAGTAAATATGATACATTTTAATTAAAAACTTTATTTTTAATATTTTTATTTAGGGTAAACAAATTAAAAATTATTAATACATATTATTTATATGTAAAAAAAAAAAAAATTATAAAAAGTATAAGTTAATATACATATGTATGTATGTATATAATTGTAGACTACATTGTGTCGCTGTCATCATCTTTCTTTAAATTCGCATTATTTCCATTTCTTTGCGTAAAACCTATGCCGCCATTGAATCCTCGAGAAGCAGCTTCTAAGCGCTGTTGTTTCTTTTGTTTCTTCACTTTACGCAAGTCTTTAGTAGATAATTTACGTTTTTTTGCTGTTGATTCAGAGCTTGTTACTTTCTTTATATCACTTTCATTTTCGGATTCGGAATTGTTCTGTTCAACCTTTGATTTATTTTGTACTTCCGTATTGCGTACTATTTCCAGTTTGTATGTATTGCAAAAACGTTGATAGATCTGGACGGACTCTAAACGTATATGTTTTCTTAGATTTTGCACTGCGCTTAAAACGTTTTCCGACGTTAATACAGTTTGTAATTGTAAACGTTGATGAGCTTTAGCAGCATTGAGCAAAAGATCCAACAAAGTTTGGAACTCTTTGGGAGAATGTTTAACAGAAGTGCTTTCACTTAAGGCCTTTATTTGAGCACTTAATGATTTCTCAATTTTTTTTAAATGCTTTCTCGTTGAGTCTTCATTCTGTTTTTGCAATTCATTATTTTTATAAAGCACCGATAAAACTTCATAGATTTGTATACGCCTAAAGGTGCGTGTTTGTAGATTTAAACCATTTTGAGTCAGATCTTTGGCAATATTCCAAAGATTACACCAACGTAATTTGAATAAATCGGTTAGTAGAGTGATATTTATAGTAGGATTGCGTGATTTAATAAACTCTTGAGTATATTCCTGGCATAGATTTAAAATCTTCTCGTTACTCTCGTCAGAGTTCAATTTGTGAACATTGGATATCAGGAAACATATACATTTGTTACGCATTTTATTCACTATGTCATAGACAACTGCAGGAGATTTTTTTTCAACAATTAAACGTATAAAATCAACAAAGTTGTCTTCCTTAAGTCCTACGTCGGTGGTGTTATTTTTGTTTGAAGTTAGTTTTGTTAAAACCTTTTCAACTTTTGTTTGCAATGGCTTCAACTCATCTCCCACACAAAATTCCAACATATTGAAGAGAGCCAACATGATTTCAGTGGAAATTAAAAGCGAGGGTTTTTGTTGCAAATAAATTTCTATTAAATCTAAAACTCTTATGCGAAAATGCATGACGGTTGTGGTTTTAACACGATAACTTTTTGATTTTTTGATCTGAGAGCTGCCACCACTGGACTTTTTCAGAGCTTTAAATGCATTGGCTAAAGCTTCATCAAGCTTGCGACCTTCTTCCTCTGTCATTTCGTTTAAATCTACTGAGTCCATGTCATCATCATCGCCACCAACAGTGCAACCATTCGTTATTAAGGCCTGTGAAATAGCATTACGCAGCTTATCGTTAGCAGTAACACCTTCATCGTCGTCATCGTTATCCTCTTCTGCTTCGTCATCATCATCATCGTCATCATCATCTTCTTCGCTACTTTCGGTATTTAAACCATTTTCTTGAGTTTTAATTTCATCTTGCTCCTCATCTTCTTTATCGTTAACTTTCTCAAATTCTCCGTCATTGTCATCCACATCCATATCCTCTTCTTCATCTTCATTTTTAGTACTCAAAGGATTTTGTCCATCCTTCATATCCAACATAGTTAAAATTTGATGCACTGCAGTCAATGTTAAATTTTTACACAGATGAGGAAACAAGGCATTGACGATATTGCGCAAAGCACTATTATTTTGCGACAGCAAATGTAGAAACAAATCCACCACAACCTCTATCCATTCGGGTTCCTCTTCCTGGTCTAAGACTGAATCATTACTCTTCTTTGCTTTCTTTTTGCTCTTTGTTTGCAGACTAGTCTTTTTCATACACTTTAATAGATCCTCAATAGCAGGACCAGCCATTTCTGGCTCACGGAACAACTGCAACCCCATATTCAACAACAATATATTGAAAACAGTTTGTAATTTATTATCATCTTTGCTGCTGGTCTCATTGTGTTTTTTATTTTTGTTACTCTTTCCCTGTCCAATTGACTTTTGTGATTGAGCCACACTGTCAAACATACTCTTCCAAGACTTTTGTACAGCATCATCAAATATTTGTACTCTAAAATATTTAGCATCACTTTTTTGCACCATTTTCTCTTGGCAATATTGTGCTAAACTGAAGAGAAGTTGTTGTTCTTGCTGAATATCACTCAATTTTGTTTGCAAGCAAGTGTAGAACATGTTTTTGCATTGATCAGCAAAATCCTTGCTAAAGCTACCAGCTGCTTTCTTTTTACATATTTCAGCCGAGTCGGTTACATAAAAAATACCACAGGTGAAAAGGAATATCAATTGTTCTTCGCGCCATTTATACGAGGCCTGTACTGACTTGTGCTGTAGCAAATGCTGCAACATATAACCGGCATTTAAACGCTCGAAATTCAACCAATTTTCCGATGCATTGTCTGGATTTTTAGGGAGAGTAGCTAAAAATATACTCTTGTACAATTGAAAAACGTCTTGTACACCATCCACGCCTAAAGTGTTGATTAACTGATGCACTATGCGATTGCCTGTGAACTTTTCAATATTAAAAATACCCGGAGGTAAAATTAAACGCTTAATTAATGCCACTTTGTGGGCATCATTAGAAATCTTTTCACAACATTTTACCAGAGACACAAGGAAATCCCCATAGAAAGCTTTTAAAGTTTCATCTTTCTTTTGCTTAAGATTTTTTAAACCTTCGACAAACATGCGCATAAAATTATCGCTCAACAACTCGTGAACGTTTGTTTGTTCCAAATTTAAGTTGTCCAATATATCGGTCAATATCTTTAAAGTTTCAACCTCTAACAATTTTGTAGGGTTTTGCAATCCCGGCTCGACACAGTCGCGCCAAAACTGTGTGAGATACCGACTGGATGCTATGTAAGAACCGAAGCATTCAAATGCTGGATGCGTTAGAATATCAGTGTTGCTATGCTCCCAAAATATTTTATGTAAATAATGGAAACTTTCAGGGTTTAGTAGTTCCTTGCCGCCAAAATTAAGCTTCAAAAATTTAGCATTAACAACGTTGGGAAACTTCTTTTGGGCCGTTATCAAACAATGTACTGTCTGTAATGACTGTTTTGGCCATGGTTTAATTAATTCCTTTTGTAGGAGAGGCCATACGGATGACTCAAATTGTTTTTGTTGCAACTGAAAAACAATGTTTTTTATGTATAAGTAATAAGAAGACATTCTAGTTTTTTTTGTTCATAGTAACTTTTTAGTAACTTTCCTATCAAGTACTTACCGCTTTTATAATTTCACATAGAAAAGAAAAACCCAAAGATGCATGATACGTCCGGTGTCGAGAGGATTGCAATAGAATGTTTGCAACTTGTTCCAAATGTTCAATGTTGGCTTCAGTTAAACGACCGGAATGCAATAGAGCACCACAAATTAAAATTTTGCCGACAACAGCATCTGCGTCTTCCTTGTTGGCAATGGTTGCACCAACGTGTAATTCCTTAGCAAGAGTTTCAAAAATTTGTTCCATGGTTAGCTCATCTTGTTTAAATGACTTAAAAAAGCCTACCAAACCAGTAAAGAAACCAGCACGAGAGATATTCGTTGAAGCACCACAACCACGTATAAGCCGTTTAAGGGTATAATCCAAAACTTTTTTTCTCTAAAATAGTAGTAATTTAACATGACTTAAAACAACATACATATAAAAACGAATGTTTACTTACCTTTTCTGGCTCTTTAGTACGATGAATATGTTGCAACAGATGTAATGCTGCTTCCATACGGGTCTTTTCCTCATCGTTAGTAAGTTCTTTAAAATAACTGAAAATATTAGTGTCCACTGATTTTATTAGTTTGTCTGTCACGGCGGGAGATTTTGCTGCTTCTGTTTCATCTCCATTTTCTTTTTCTACACTGTTTAATTTGAGCACCTTTTTAGATTTTTTATTGTGTACCGCCGGCACTTCCTCATGGGCAAGTTTTTCCTGCTTTCTATCTTTTTTAATTTTCATTTTATTTAAATACTTTCGTTATTTTCGTCAATGCACGTGTTCCTTGTCTTTTAACTAAATTCAAAACACAAATGTCACAGACTTGTTAGTGTCACAAATACATATTTGTTATTGTGAATTTATTTACATTTGACGTATGTACGTGAATAGCATGTTACAATAAAAACATGTATGCTCGGGTGCCCAGATGTTTACCATTCTCATATATCAATAGTTGTTTAAATTTTGTTTATTTATTAATAAAAAAAAAACATTAGAAAGTAAAAGAACGTTATGCATCAAAATATTAAATATTTTATATAAAACACATATAAACATTTTTGTTCTTTGTGCAAAAAGATATATTTAAGTCGAAGTGGTTTTTTGTTTGCCGTGCCAGAGGATGTCCGCAAAAAGAGCATTATTATATCAAAAAAACAAAATGATATATTATACTGTTTTTTTGTGTATATACATTTTTTTGTGTCATTTTTGTCACATTTTAATATATAAGATGTGGTTGTTTCTGTTTGCGCCGAGTGAATACCTGGTATAATCTTAATTGTTGGTTTAAAGTAATACTTTCAAGCAAGTGACAAAGTATTAAGGAAAATGTTTCGTTTTTAGTATAAACATATGTATGTATGTATGTAGAAAGTATTTTTGAGAAGTATGTTTTATTTATTTTATTTTTCGGTTTGTAATACCCAAAATAAGCACTCACTGTCAACGGTTTTGATACTCGTGTTTAGATATGCTCTAAGTTAAGATAAACATTTCGCTGGCGACTTTTGTTTGCATACATTTAGCGACGGCGGAATATGTTTGACGGCGGTACCAAGCTGACTTTGAGCCGGTCTACTCAAACCTATTTTTAGATTGGATTTAGTTGATCCTGCGGTTGATTTATTTAATAAGGAATTTATATGAAATTGTTAGATGGTGATGTGGTCCAGTATTCGTAAATTTAGTGTTGTAGCTGTAGGTAGCGGAGCGGGTTTAGGGGTGTATTTCTATCAGCATTTTAAGGAGCCACAAACTACTGTACATGCTTCATGGACAAATAGTGACAGACTGGTTAATCCTTGTGCCCTATGGGACAGCAACTGGGATTGTCGCAATCCAAAAAGTCTAGTGAAGCCTATAAAAAGCGATGCACCACAAGAGCAAAATCGCTTAAATAGCGAGTTGGAAAAATCTTGCTCCAAAGCTACCAGGCACATTGTTCTCATAAGGCACGGTGAGTATTTTGATGCAGGCGATAGCGACGATACACATCGTCTCACTGAAAGGGGACGTCTTCAAGCCAAGTTTACTGGTAAACGGCTTCATGAACTGGGCATAAAATGGGATAAAGTCATTGTTTCGACAATGACAAGAGCCGAAGAGACTGCTGATATCATCTTAAAAGAGATTAATTTCGATACTAAAGATGTAAAACATTGTCCTTACATACGGGAGGGTGCTCCCATACCACCGCAACCAGTAGTAGGTCACTGGAAACCAGAAGAAATTGTGAGTACAGACAATCATTGACAATCATATTTTTGATTGTTTTTTACTTTTTATATACCTACTACTACAGCAGTTTTTCCGTGATGGTGCACGCATTGAAGCCGCCTTTAGACGTTACTTTCATCGTGCTGATCCCAGCGAAAAGAACGACACCTACACATTGGTTGTGGGTCATGGCAATGTCATACGCTATTTTGTTTGTCGTGCTTTACAATTTCCTCCGGAAGCTTGGTTAAGAATAAGTATAAATCATGCTTCCATTACTTGGTTAACTATATACCCATCTGGAAATGTTTCAATAAAATATTTGGGAGATACTGGTTTCATACCAGCCCAATATTTAACTTATCGCATACCGCGTGATGCTAAAAACATTGTATAACATGTCCGTTTTGCAACCGTAAAAAGGTTTATCTTAAGTTTTATTGCATAGAACCCAAATTTGTTCTTAATATGTTAAAAATTGTTCCCTAAATAAAGTTAAAAATATCAGAAACGGAAAATAACGATTATACATAATTGAAATTTTTGACAAAAAAAAAAAAAAATAATAATAAAAAATATGCTCCAGGAATATAGGAAACATAATGTGGTACAATTAAATTGTTATTTTTTGATATACTTTTCAATAATAAACTCTTTTTTTTAATGTTAAATAAAATAACGATTTTTAAAAAATTTTTATTTTTATTGCAGTATTACGATTATTCATGGCTTACATTTTTTTCTAAAAGATAATCTCACATACATATGTATATGTACATGTTCCGATCGGCCTCAAACTTATTGTACAAAGATAATTTCTAAAGCATTAAATCGTTATACCACAAGCAAAACTTAAAAATAATCGTTATTTAAAAAAAACCGTTATATTTTAACCAAAATAAAAAAAATATATAAAAAATTATTGTTATTCGGCAAGTAAAACTAATAATTTGTAATTTTTATGATCTTGTTTAATCGTTACATGGAACTACATAGACATGAAATAAAACAAGTAATTAATGTAAATGAAAATTCATATGTACATACATTAATTAAAATGATACAGTAATTTTAAAGTTAAATATAAAGCATTTATTGTTTAAAACATTTTTTTTGTATATTCATTTATGTATAAAAATCAAGAAAAAAATATAATTTTATGTAAAATTACTGGAGGTTTAAGCTGTTTTATTTTCTAAATTGCATATTTGAAAAAAAAAGTTGAATTGAATAAGTGCAAAAGAGTTGATATTGCTTTAACATATTGATTTTTAAACAATTTTTTCTATTAAAAAGTGAATAAAAATAGCGGTTTCAATTTTAACGCTCATTCGAAAATATCTTACACTGAAAACAACGTAAACTTTTGCAAGCAGATAAAGATTTTTGAATGAACTAAATATATGTAGATAATCTTTTGTAGTACTCGGTTTAAAATTTAAAACATATCGCACACCCAGTTCAAAAGTGACACGACTCAAAATGTTCATTTTTCGTTTTTATATGCTTAATCTATGCACAATACACTTGTTTATCTATATATCAGTGTATTTTTTTATTGTTAACTGTTCCTAAAAAACAGATACTTACGTCTTTCTTTATGTTTCAATTGGTATAAAGTTGCAATTCATAAAAGTGATTTGTTCTTAGTTGTGTCAGAAAATATAATGGTAATAGATCCCTACGCTTAGTGCTAAACAGTTTTAATTTGAATTCAATGGTCCAACGTTTTTGTTTTTAACTATTTTTATTTACGTCAAAAACAGTTTATTTCGATTTCTGAAAAATTAAAAATTTTTAGTTGTGTCACTTTTGAACGATATGCGATATGTTAATCATATATGTACACAATTATTTGTATGTATAAACAATTGTTTTCGCGCGTTTAATAAAATTCAAAGGAAAATAAGCATTTACCTATTTTTTGTCTGCCCGCAAAAAAAAATGTTAAAGTCTTTAATCCGGTCTTTGCACATGCTGGTAACAGTTCGAAAAACACAATAAGCTCACACTTTTGCACTGACTTAATCAAATGCCCCTATTACGGTTTACAACTCAACTATACTTCAG
>NDXZ01033136.1:0-10437 GCA_003055125.1 Paykullia maculata
CTTACTTTGCGTTTTTAGACTCATAAACTCAAAAAATGTAAAAGAGTACCCTAAAAGTTAAAAAAAGTACTTTTTCGCCCCCTGTTTACTCGATTTATCGCTTTCTATTACCCATTACTATTGATGTTAAAATTTTATTATGTCATACTATTTTTTATGTCTGAAAGAATCCGCGTTTCAAATTTTACCTAAATCGGCCTAGTAATTTACTATTAAACGCATTTTCCCGGGTTTTCCCCCTTTGAGTACCTTTTTAGTCCTCATTCTAGTGCCAAAGTTTTTTTCTCAAATAGTTGACTAAATAGTTGTAGAAGCTTAAGTGAAGCTTTTTATGAATTCTATCAAAATTCAAAAAAAAATATATTTATTAAAAAAGTACCAAAAATAAGTACGATTTTTATCCCTATTAGTTGGAATATCCAAAAAGTACCAAAAAAGTATTCATATTTTTTGGAGATGTGACGAATACAGTTAAAATCAAATTTTTATGTTTATTGGTTTAGAAGTTCAAGGGGCTCCAAAAAAGTACCAAAATATAATGTTTACCCGTTTTTACACCCTAGGACCCCAAATTTGAAAAAAATAGCGGACACTTATCCGCCTATTTTTTGAGTAGAATACAATGCTTTTTAAATTTTGTTTGTATCTTGTTTGGTTTAGAAGATAAAAGGTTACCGATTTTTCCCTTTTTTACCCCTAAATAGTTGAGTTTCCAAAAAACACTTCTTAGTGAATCTATACAACGGGAGAGGACCCACAGTTAAAATTTCAAGTCTCTAGCCTTATCCGTTTGGTCAGTCAGTCAGTAACGTTACTCTTTTATATAGATAGATAGTTGGTTTATTTCGCTCGCACTGTGGAGAGGGTTACCATGCCAACCAGAGTCTAATAGACTTTAGGTGTAACAACTGATATGATATACGATAAGAAATATCCATTTACAAATTTCATTAAAAGTGTTTCAGCTGTTTTAGTGTGACAAATAAAAAATAAAAATAAAACTATAAGAATTAATTTTACTTTCTTTTTAATAGAAATATGGCTATAGCAAATATGTATAAATAAAATTCGTATATAAATTTATGGATTCCTTTATTTTAATTTTAATATAAAGACATGATTTTATACAAATGCAATAATAGATTTTTAGTTTAAAGTACGATTGTCTGGCAATACAAAATAATTTTACTACAAACTTAATTGTCATACAATATTTGTACTGCAGTTGCTTGTTGCATTTATTGTGGAACTAAATTGTTATTGAAATATGAAAACTCTTTTGTAAACATTTCATTTATTTAACAAATGTCTCTTTTGCTTTACTATTGTAAATATCTCTTAAGTTTCGTTAAGTTTTTATAGCAAATGTTTAAAGTTCACGTTTAAGAGAAGAGAGAAGTTATTAAGAAATATTTACAAACTATTGTGTACTTACAATGTGCACTGTGCACGCAACCAGAAACAGACATACAGTTGCATATGTACATGCTTGCCTCATAAGCCAACCGGAAGTAAATAATAGTAAATATTTCACTTGTTTGTTTTAATGGAATATTTTAACTTGTTTTGTTTGTTTGAAATATAGTACATATATAAATATCAGTGTTACCAGATTGATTTCTCCCTTGAAATCAAATAACAATTATAAGCAATATTATGTAACCCACAATTTAACTACAATTATTTTGCATTTATAAACGATTCACTTTTCAGTTTTATTTTTTAGATTAAAAAAAAACGATTGTAAAAATGTTTTTCGTCTTTTCTATAGACGAAAAATTTTCAAACGTTTAAAAGTAGGTATAAAACTCAAAAGTATACATTTTCTATCAACAAAACCTGGGGGCAAATCACGGCATTCGATATCGATCGAAAATAAAAAATTCTAATTAGAATTCCTATACCAAATGCACAGAAAACTTGATCGATCGAACAAAATTTCATTCGATATCGAATGCCGTAATTTGCCCCCTGCTTTGTTTAAAGAAAATTTTGTGGCATTAACATTAAAATGTGATTTCAAGCATTGGACTGTCTCCTAAATGGCGTAATCTTCAACTTTAATCCATCTCTCGAATACTTTTCGCAGTAAATCAGGCTGTTATGTTGTCTTAAGTATTTGTTTAGAAATTCTCATTTGTCTCTGGTTTATCTGTAAACATATTTGTCTTTACACATAGTCAAAGAAGAAAAATTAAATTAGGGCACGAAAAATTTTGTATCCATATTGCTATTATCCGCTTATCCTATTTGTAACATTCTAACCATCATCATTTTTGAAGACATATGAAGCAACGATGTCGCCAAAAACGAAGCTCACTTAATTGTTTGTAAGTTATCGCGGTTCCAAATAGGCCAATTATGCTTATTGACACTAAAAATTAGACAAAAGTTTGCTTCACTATTGAAAACAAATTATTAAAAATAAGTTTCTCAAAATAACATAAACATTTTCAATGTGTTATGCCTGATACTTATGGTATACACGTTTTTAATAATTATAGATGAATTGCCAAAAAAATCCAGATACCTATAATCTTAGAAAAAAACTATTTTCTTTTGCTTTTTATTATACAAAGCAATTTTTAAAATAAGTAGGAAATTTTCTCAAAATTATACTGTACATTTTTTTTACATTTTAAAAACGTTTAAATATTCAAGTGATAATTTTTCAATTTACAAATAATCTTTAGCAACACTGTTTTTATTTGTGATATTGTTTTTACTACAAATGTTTCTGATTAGTCAAGAGATTTTTAATGAGTTTTTCTATGTTCTCTTCTCTTAATTAGCGGATTTCTTTTTTTGTTTGTTTGTTTGTTTGTTTGGAGTGTTTAAGAAACTCTTTTAATTTTTGATAAATATATTTAGCAAATTTTTTTGTGATTAAATTCTTATTTTTGCTTTTCGTCATGTTAACTTAAGTTTGAAATTAATTTTGTACGAATTACAAATTTTCTCTTTAAGTGTTTTCGTTGTAAGAGAATAAAAAGTTAGTTATTTCTCTTTTACTTTATAAAAATATTTTCGTTAAATTAAAATGTACTTGTCGTTTTACTAGTACTAGGTCTTGTTTTACAACACAACAACACAACAACATTATCAACATCATCATTATCAGTTTAAACATCATTATCAACTTAAAATTGATACCACACAACCGGCAGTAGAGGTTGAGTAGAGGTAATAGTCAAGAGTATAGAGAAGAACCACGATTGTTTGTGGAGTGTTTTCATGATGATGAGAATAAGGACGATGATAATGACGATGGCTTTTGTATTTGGGGATATTTGTGTATGCAACTGTGTACGTATTTTTCTGTTTGCGAGTGGATGTGTGCGTGTATGCGTTTGCGGGTTTTTAGATTGTATTACTGAGTAGAGTAGTGCCAAACAAAATCCAATTTGAAAACTTCAGTTATAGTTGGAGCGTATAGCCAAACGGTACGTTTTAATAAACAGTGACGCTTAACAATTTTGTTTTGAACAAGTCTTCTTCTTATTCGTGTTACCACTAATTGTTGTAGTTGTTGTGTTTTAAATATTTTGTATAACAACAAAATAATTTCGGACGGGTTTAATTCAAAAATTTTAAAATATATAGAAAAAGTATTAAAATCGTTCGCTACATTTAAAAAAACTCAATTAAATGGAATTTTTGACCAATAAAAAAAAATGTATTGAAAATTTTATAAATAAAAGCAAAAATTAAAAAAATTAAATTTATATGTTAAAAAATAAATATAAATATCTTAATGTTTTGTCGTGTTTGTTAAGCCTTAAATAAAATCGTGATTTCCTCGTTTTTGGTTTCTATTTTATTATTTTGCTTCTTTTTTTACATCTACTACGACCACTTTTCATAGCCCGTTTACTTCTTCAGTCCTGTGTCTCTGCGAATTCGTTGTAAATTTCGTGTAGTTTTTGTTTTTATTACGATTATTTAATCGTCTTCCTTGATTCGTAACTGGTGTCTTATATTTTTTTTGTTTAATTTTCATTTTGTATTAATAAAACTTCAATTAATTCGTGCAAAATAAAAAAAAAGTGTTAAAAAGCAAATAATTACGAAAAAAGTCGAAACATAATTTAAAAATATTGTAAGTGTTTTATTGAAATAAATAAAGTTTTTCATATTAAAAATATGTTTTTAAATAATTTCCACAATTAAAAAAAAAAAAAACAAATTCAATACAAATATTTTATTAATACCTATTTCTTAACAAATCTTAATTACTTATGTGCTATTTGTGTAAAACAATTTTAAGGAAATACTTTGTAAATTATATATAAATATACAAACATATATCTCGAACTAATGAAATTTTTTACTTCTTCAACACATTTTTTTTCATAGAAATGCTATTATTGTTCGTTTATAATTGCAATTGAAATAACATTGATACACTGATTTTTGACCTTTTCTCTATGTCTAAGCCGCACTTCCTTCTCTCATTAAATATGTACTAAGGCATGTCACAGAATAAAATTCGCATTTTGCTTTTTTAAAAAATGAACTCGAGTTAAAACTAAGAAAATATTATTTTTTTTAAAAAACCTTAAAAAAAATGTTTACTAAAAAAGACCCCATTTATAACTAAAGTAAAATTTATAAAGACCTTTTTGATAAATACCTATGATTCAGACTTTTGAAAGCGGTCAAAAAATATTTCCTCCATATTTTTACATATTAAATGAAGTTAAAACTTCAAAGTAAACGCAATCTAAGGCAGATACAAACAAAAAAACCCCCAATTGCAATGTCATATAAGGACTTAAACTTATGCCGTTCAAGATATGTGAGAGGCCTAAATGTATGTGTTTTTCAGTGTGTGTAGTTACAGTTTCAAAATTAAAGCTCATCTCTAATTTAAACACGTATTTAAATGTTGTTGCTATTATTACACTAGAGTGTGTTTTTTTGTGTGTCGATGCTACTTTACTTTATTTTATTTTGCTTATTTCATCTTCACTTTCTTAATTGTTTAAATTATCAAGCTGGAAAAGTATAAGCAGAAGCAGAGTAGACTAGACTAATCGGTGTTGACCAACCTTAAGTACAACTAAAGTTGGGGTAATATAACTAATTATGGCAAATAATCAAAAAAATATTACTAAACTACAAGCTACAGCTCGTTCCCTCTCCGAAAAAAAACTACGTTTAAAATTAAAATACTACACCTAATTCTGTTTTTACACGGTAGATTGGTGCCAGAAAAAATCGTGTAAAAAAGACATTGATCGTATGCAAAAATAGGTGATTGGTTCCTTATCTCTAAAACCTTTTTAAGTTAGTGAAAAACAAGGATTTTTTTAAGAACAAATGTTTATGTTTATTTTATTAATTCACATATACCTATAATGTGTATTAACACAAGCAAGTTATTAAAGAAAAACAAAAGATGTGCACTCTAAGCTTAAAAGTAATGTAAATTAAATGTATGACAAGTTCAGGAACTAAAAACAATTATGTAAAACAGTTAGGTATGTTGTTAACAAAAGTAGTAGGTTATTAAATTTTAAAGGAAAAAAAAATCAAAATGATGATTATAAATACAGGAACATAAATTTAATTGCTGTCATCATCAGTTATTAGCATTCGCTTCCTTCGAATGCGTATAAAAAATCCCTATCTTCGCTGGATTAATTGCTCTGACCAGTAAATTTGCTTGTATTCACAAAAAGTAAATTTGTGATATGAACACATTTCGCAAAAATTAAATTTGACAAAAAAAACTTAAGCCCAAAAAATTTTGAATCGTGCTAAATGGAATAAAATCGTGTAAAAAAATTAAAATTTTTTTATTTTCCAACCGTGTTAAATTAAAATCGTGTAAAAACAGAATAAGGTGTATTTAATACTTTAATTTTGTGGAAAAAAACTTCAAATGATTAAAGTGAAAAAAAATCTTAGTAATATAAAATGAATAAAATTTACTAATACTTTTTACATGGATTAATAAGAGTGTAATTTTTTTTAGCGGAATTTTTAGTTTTGTAGTTGCAAGGTTTATGCAGAGAGAGAGAGGACGAAATTAAATATTTACATATATTTTGCCAATATATAGGTATTATAGCAAGAAAAAAGTTTTATTTATTTATATACAGTAGACGCTCGTTAATTAGAACCACTTGGTTCCTGGGGTTGTTCTAATTTCCAAAGGTTTTTTTTTTCACTAAAAAGCAACATAGAAGTGCATCTATGCATTTTAAAAAATATACAAAAACACTGCTGCATAGATTTTATTATTTTATTTATATAAAACGAACACAAAACATACCATTTCATTTAAATTCATCCCAGTTTTAAGAAAAAAATATTTACAAAATACATATGTATATACATACATACATACATACATCAGGAAGGCAACGAATGAATAATCCGGTTTCATCGACATTTTAAATTTGTAAGTCTCAGCGCCTTTAGCACGACATTTGGGAATGAATGAACTGACTGAATCAATATCACTAGAAAGAATCTCGCCACCAATTTTTAAAAATCGAATGCCATGTCGCTTTTTAAAGTTGGAAAACCATCCATCACTTGCGAAATGAATCGTCACCTTTGTTGGGATATTCTTGTTAAAAAATTTGTTTAGCTTTTTCTTTCATATTGCTGCAGTCATTGTAGATTTCCGACTTTCCATTTTTGGATATTCACAAGTGTGTAAAGATCTTTTATTTGATTCCTGGTAGGTGTTGGAAACTGCATTTAATATAGCTGCTCTATTTGATTTGATATAGCTAATGACGTTATGTCGTATATTATGACATTAAAATCAATCGATCCTTGAACGCCTTTGTCGATCTTTTCTAATATCTTTACCTTGGTTTCTAAAGACAGAGTATTCTTTTTTACGTTTATTTGGCATTTTATAAAATAAAACAAGACTTTGTGTACACACGTTTAAAACTTCACACACTAATAAAAAAATAAAAAAATGCACAAACAATACAAATTACATAAGTAACTGAGGGTTCCCGTTTTTTACTAAGTGGAAGCCAAACAAAAGCTTCAGAATACAATTTTTTAATACAGTTTTTCAGTGTTAAAAACAAACAAAACATAAAAAACGCTCGGAAATTAAAACTGACGGTTCTAATTTCAGAGCATGCAATGTACTTAAAACTTTGATTCTAATTTCCGAAGTATTCGAATATCCGCGAGTTTTAATTTGCGAGGGTCTACTGTATAAAATTTGAAATCAGATATGTGCGAGAGAGGAGAAAGAAATATTTTATTATGGTTGTAATTTTAAAAAAAAAGTCAGCTAAGTATTTAAGGCTACCTTTAAAAATAATTAGGCTTTCAAGAAACCAGAATTATTTAAACCTGTTTAATATTTTATGTCAATATATCGAAAGACATATTATTATTTTCTGGGCCTATCATATAATGTACGTCCTAAAGTCTGACTCTCTATGAAAATTTATGACTGTCCTAACTTCAAGAACTGTGCATTTAAATATTTTATGACTTTTTCTTTAAAAACAATGTTCTTCAATATGTATGTATATAAACTTGGCATGTTTAAGTTATTAGTCAACAAACTTTATTGTACTTCATTTATTGTGATCGTTCCACAATTGCACAAGTCTCTTATGTTTAAATCATGTTCGAACTATTATAACTTTTATATATAAATTTTAAAGCAGCAAGAGTCACAAAAACTAAATCTATAATGATTGAAAAATGTAATTGTTTTCTACACAAAATTCCTTGTGTATAGAAAACTTTGTGTTTGAAGCTGTCAATAAATTTGCCATAAAGACTGTTCAGTCAATTTGACATCATCTACTATTTTCTTAAGACAATTATTTTTGGTTTTATTCTGGCTCAAGTTCATTTTAAATTTCTAAGAAATTTAATTTTTTATTGAGATAATGAATGAATAATATCAATCACGGTGCATAACAATCATATCAGGACTGGTCAAGTCAACAGTCTGTTGAATACTGACCAAACAAAGAATAATGATTAAAACATGAAATGATTGTTGAAAAACAATCAACTGCTTTCATGCGATCTAACTGATAGCTAGAGCAGGATAAAACTAGTGATAAGGAATAATAATAATATGGAAAAGAAAAGTAGAAAAAAGTTATTGTAGTAAATTTCGTTCTCACTCATTAAGTGGTAGGAAATATGAATATGTATAGGCGACAAGCAATTACCATACCCTATTTCCTAATAAACTGTGAGTTTATTAGTGATTTATTAATCAACGATCAAAGAGTGCTGATGATGAAATCCGTAGCTGGTTTCGAAAATGCATTCCACTCGGCTAGTGTCGGCAAAAAACTTACTTTTCAAATTATTATGCATTCATTATTACAAATAAAAATTAAATTTCCAAGAAATTTAAAATGAACTTGAGCCAGAATAAAACCAAAAATAATTGTCTTATGTGCTGTTTTTGTAATACAAGTGAGTGCTTCGTGTAGACGTTTTACGTTTGGTTTGGTTTTTGTTACAATAACAAATCACATACAAAATTTTCACTCAAAATGCTCATTTGTATTATAAAAACAGCACATTAAAACAAATTAAAGTTCGTAATAAAAAACATTTATTATTAAATTCTAATTAAAATTTTATGCTAAACTTAATAAGAATTTTTGAGTGTTCACTTGAAACCCTTAATAAAATTTTTTTATTTTTTTTAAATATCTTTAATATCGCAATTTGCACAATAACCAAAATATTAATATTGACGCATGCATATCGGTGGCTGATAAAAATCTCATTTATTTTAAACAATTTTAAAATTTAAAGACATATACAGACATTCTACACTTTAACAGAGTCAAAGTTACTTCAATAGAGTAATAAAAATCTCGCATATTTTTTGCTAAGCGATGAAAATATTCTTAAGGTTAAATTCGTTTAGAAAATTTTATGCTTTTTTTATTTTTATTTTTAATAAAAAACAAATTTTTCTAATGTTTTACTAAAAGAAAAAATCTATTTAAAAATATCATTAAATGGGCAAAAAGATTTATTTTTTTGAAAGTAAACGGTTTTGATAAAACTTATTTAAAAGTAATAACACAAACAAAGCCATTTTATACGAAAATGTGTGTTTTGAAGTTATGACACTGTGTAGGAGCACTGAAAGAAATGTTTTAGCGCAAGAAATCTTTCGTCATTGTTTTTAATGTATGCATTAACCAAAAACCAAAAACCGGTTACCGGCTTTCAATGTGATTTGTTATAAAGTAATATTTCAAATAAATCGTGACCAGCTGAAACCGTTTATTTCTTTAAATTTGTAAAACTAAAACTGGTTTTAAAGCAGTAGTGGTATAAATAAACTTTGCAGTCAATTTTCGATTATTTCTTTACTGCGTTTTTGTTTTTCTTATTTTCGTACGTAGTTTTTTTTTCTTTATTTAAATCAACTCTGTTACAACATATTTAAACCTATAAGCTTTGCAAAAATTAATAATTTGTGTTTTGAAACTTTAAAATAAATTATTAAGATAATGCAAAAATATGGGGTCATTTATTAATATTTATAAACAGAAACTTAGGCAAAACAATGCTTTATAAATTTAAAAACTAATTTTTCATATATTCGCATGCTTATAAATATTTAAAGTGATTTTATTAGTTTGTTTTTTTTTTTTATTTTAAATATTGACACACTTAAAACCATTTATATTTATCAGATAGAAATTATCTGTTAAAAATTATCATTATTTTTTCTACCACATTTAATTTTTTTTCCAAAATGAAATAAGAAAGTGAGAACGAATTTTGACTTTAATTTTGTTTGTGTTAATTTTTAAATGGAAAAACTTGCCCTCCCAAACTTTATACCCAGTGTATAAAGGTATAAAACTATTCCGTAATATAATAAAATTTTCCAACGAAATCAAAAACTAGTTCTTCCATATGAAATATTTATCTATAAATTGTTTTCAGATGTTCACTTTAGAAGTCATGATAAAAAGATAAAGTTGTGCAAAAAAAAAAAAAATTTTACACAAAGTGTGACACAAAAAAAATTACAAAAAGTATTTTTATATGGTGACTGATAAAATAAAATACAAATTTAATTAATTGCGTTTGCATGTTATGGTCAGTCGTTGCAAATAATTAAATTTCAATTATTATAGCTATTAATTATAAATAATATTGCTTAAAGCAAATTAATCAATATAAACAATTTTTGTTTATTTAAGCACAATTAGCCGATTGCAAGCTTCGGTGTATGTCCTGCGTGACAGGAGGACTTAACTTTCCTACCTGCTTATTTAAAAAAAGCTTTGACAAACAATTTAACCATTCTTTTACCCTAAAGATTTCCAGTTATGCATAAAACACATTCAAGACATCAGTCTACCGACTACACGACTACAAATGGCGTTGGCTACAATTGTCGCCGTGTAGTCAGCTACTTAATTATTTTGAAAACGACAGCTACAAATA
>NDXZ01033152.1:0-12610 GCA_003055125.1 Paykullia maculata
ACCCTTAACACATGTGTGTGTGTGAAGGGTATAAAAAGGAAAACACTTAATGACAAAAATAATTAGTCGCTGAAATAAGAAAAAAAAACGATGTAATTTTAATAAATTTCTTACCATTTTGAACAATTCATTTATGCGATTCTGTTCATCTAATTGCGCAACTGACGATAAGCCTATAGCATGCAAATGTTTGGTCGAAGAGACCGACAAGGCAATAACATCGCCGACCGCTTCATGAAAACCTGGATTTGGTGCTCCTCTAAATGCTGTTGGCTGGTCTTCGTACAACAAATAGTATTGTATATGACCCAATTCATGATGAACCACATACAAATAGTGCGTATCCACTTCTGTACACATTTTAATGCGAACATCACTATTTTCGAATAGATCCCACGCTGAAGCATGGCACACAATGGTACGATCTTCAGGCTTCTCTAAAACACTTAAACTCCAGAAAGAGTCCGGCAAAGCTCGCATGCCCAAGGACTTGAAAAATTCATCGCCCAATTCAAACATTTTCTTTACAGTGTAGCCTTGTTTCTTCATTTCGCTCGTTACATCTACAAATGATATGTTGGGATAGGGCTTAAGGAGCTCAATCACTTCGTCCCAATTTTGAGCCCACATATTTCCTAGAAGGTGGACGGGTATATTGCCATTTTCTGAGACAACATCTGAACCATAGTATTGAGATAAACGATGGCGAACATAAGCATGGATTTCACGATAGAGCGGGAGTATAGCTTGGAAGACTTCATCCAAGTGTTTTTCGAAATCAGGATCCTCATAAAAATGAACCCAATAGTCGGCATAAGTATAAAATCCTAAAAAATATGAAATAAGTCATACAACTCTAAACAATATTTTAAGTTTACACAATTTCTTGGTCAAAATGTTTATCGTTTTCACGATTAAATACCTAAATGTTTTAAAAACTTTAATTTTTTAAAACCGTAGCTACAAATAAATGCCTTTAACTTACCATTTAGTTTTGCCGCCTTGCCACTTAATTCTACATATTTTGCAAAATTCTCTTTCATTGGCGTTCCCGCTTTATCATGCCATTCACGCCAGTAGTGGGCCAACTCCTTAGGATCACGACTATTCGAAAAACGCTCCTGTATATGAGGTTCCAAACTAAGAGAACAATCTCTCTTATTCTTGTAAGAACAAACTTTTGTACTGGCATAATTTGATTGCATTGAACTGATTGCATTCTGCAGAGCTAGAAAATCCTCCGAGCTCAAAATGTCATATCCCGGATCAGCTAAAATTTTCGCCTGTCTTTGTATACAGGGATCATCCAAATGATCGTAACGCAGCTGGCGTATAACTTCTGATAACTTTTTATTTTCCACAGCATTTTTAGCTGATGTCGCGATCATGTTTTTGCGATTTTGTTCCGTAACATTTGTATTGTATTCATAAGCCGCCAAGTATTCGGCTCTTTTACGTTGTCTCAACAAATTATTTTGGCTTTCAAAGAAATTGCGGGCTTCGGGGTAATCGGCGGAACATGTATCGGCTGCTTGGCTATTCAATAACAGCTAAAAGAAGTTATGACATTTAATTCAAATAGACTATTATACCAATGTATTTTAAATAATTACCGCTAAACAGATAAGGGTCATAAGCCCTTTCCATAATTTTAGTGTTGACCTCATTGTACTTTTATTTGCTCAACCACATCTACCAAAGTTTTGTTGAGAACTGTTCGCTTTAGCTGCAAAGATTTTTTTATTTGCCTTTTAATATATTTTTTTTTCTATTGTATTATCTGCTTTTTTTTTAAATATTAATTTGTTATCAGTTTTAATGGAGCGAATATGTTTAGTTTAAACAACCAGACAGTGATGCTTTTATCTCAAAAGAATGAGTTTAAATTAATTAGAATTAATATATGTATAGTCTAATACATAGTTAGTTTCTTATTTGATTCTTAATTTTTAATTAAATTAATAATGATACAATTAGTCTTATTGTATCATGATAATACCTGATTTGATTTTTTATTTCAACTTATGAAAGCCGGTACTTCATAATTCTGAGGATAATACTGTAACCTGTACAAAAAAGCACCCTCTGTTGCTTAGTAGCGCACGCTACAAGACGGATTTAGGTACTTAGAGCCAAACACACTATATAATAATTGATCGATTAAGTGAGTGATTGAGTTCGAAGCATGTAACACGCAATCATATGTGAACAACACTAACTTAATTGTAAATTGTAGAATACACATATATTTTTTCATTGTTTATAAAAAAATAAAATGCGAAGTTGCACTTAGTTCAATTTGAATAGAATTTTAAATATATATTCAACCGTCACCATTTTTGTTTCTCTTTACCACTACACATTTGCAGTTTCCTTGGTATAGTTTCATTCCATTTTTATCACATCAATGTCATGATGGATGTTAACAATTGAAATGTAAAGCCTTGATAGCGTAAAATACCGAAAAAAGGATATGAAATATTTCTGTCTGCATTTTAATTTCGCATTTGTAAAAGTTTTAGGTGAAACCAAAAGAGAAGACCAAAATGTCTGCCTTTCAATTTCTGCGATGAAATTTCAAACTAAATCGGGGGGGAAAAAATAAAACAAACCAAGGCGAATCAATTTCAGGTCATCGCAGCTAAACTTAATCATTGAGTTAACACTACTATGCGCTTTAACACGGTCATTAGGTCGTGTGAATAAAAAGGTAGCTGAAGTTATACTAGAAAAATTGTACATATGAAAATTAACTACATTATATTGTTGCTACAAAAGAAGCAATAGAATAATCAGTATTTTTGTACTCTTTTAGTAATTTTTCATTGTAAAAACAAGTGTGTACTTAATTTTGCATTGAATACAAAAGTGTAATATACAGACAAGAATGATAGATATATATATGTATATACAAGAATAATGATATATCTATCATTCTTGATATACAGATACCTATGTATAATTTTTCTAGTACATATACGCTTCAGCTATCTTTTTATTTACGCGGCCCGTTGTTTTGTAACACAACTGATTATTTTAGCAAAACGGTGAGCTCTTGTAACCTCCATACGTTTATCGAGGTAGCGCTGTTTGCCGGCAAAACACAATTTTCATAGGAATATGCATACATCTATACATATGCTCATATGTATGTACACATATACTCTGTACCGACATATTAAACGTTTTAATCAGGTGTGACATTAGTGTTCTTACCTTATATTTTTAGTTAGTTAATATTTTTCATTTGCAAAATATACTCGAAATTTTAATTTTTTTTCTTCGATATGTTTTTTTTCACTTCGTTCACTTTTCTTTTCTGTTTTACTTTGGTAAACAGCTCTGCTTTTTTGTCATACTACTTAGTTTAGCTACAACTCTGCGTTCCCTGCTTTATCGACGTAAAGCAATTTCATTAAAAAACGTCATCACAAAACAAAATTGCTGATTAAAATACTACCACGAATTTGAAAAACACAATGAAGAAAACAATAAACTACGAGATAATAAAAGAATTTACAAAGAAATTCATCAAATCCCAATTTGATGAAAATTCCATTTAGTACATTTTGACAATTTGTCGTGGAATGTTGGCCGTTTTTTTGTGTCGAAAAGTGTTTATCTAGCGAAAGTTTTTACAGAAAAATGCGCGTATAATTTTATTAGTGTGTGTATATTTGTCCAATATTTAGAAATTGTGTAAAAATCTGCATGTTTATTAAATAAATTACAACAAAATTTAAATGAAGAAAAAATGTAAAACGAAAAGAAGTATTTAAAAAAAATAAAATACCAAAAAAATTAAGAAAAAAAGTTGTTTTGTCGTGTGGTAGAGTTTTTTGTGCGTTTTCATTTCGATTCGTTATTCGTACATGTTTTTGACAGTTTGCGTGGATAAACAACAACAAAAACCAACGTATTTTGATGAAATTTACAAAACAACAACAAAATAATACTGAAAAAAAAACCATTTTAATGTGTGTGTTTTATCGTAAGTGCTAGTGTGTGCCATTGTTCTGTTTATTTTGTTTATATAAAAGTTTTTAATATTTTTATGTTTTGTTCTTACGGCTGCTTTCCTATGTATCTTTAGTTTTGTTTTTACTCGTGTAACTGACCAGATTTATACAACATTCTGTGTCTCTTAAAATTTAAATTATTGCAACAGCATTAGACAACAATTATGTACTCTCAACAACATTAATAATTCATTCAATTATAATTAAAACAAAATGTAATTATACCAATTGGTTTTCTCTAATATAATTATTTTATGACTACTACTAGTTAAATGGTCAACTGGTACATCATAATGTTGCTATTTTACATGTTTATTTTTTTATTAATTGCAAATTGTATTCTGTGCTGATATTAAACTTAATTCCATTAGGAATGTCAACTTTTGTTATTGTAAAGTTTTGTAGCGACAGTGGGAATAAAAATATTTAAACTACATATGTAGGTATATATATATTTATTCGTAGTAAAAATTTGTTTTCTTAGGAAAATTTTAAAAATGTTTAATTTTCTCTAAGACGAAATTTAGTACCATAATTCATTTTAGTTCCATGTTTGAATTAAAAAACTTAATTAATTTTGTAAATTTTTTCCTAACTCGTAGGTAGTTACTTCAGTAATTAAAGTCTCAAAAAAGTTTTTAAATTTTTTAGAAACATTATACCTTAAAACTTGCCATTTTTCTAAAGAAAATTTCTTTTTCAAATTTTGTTGCCCTGAAATTTCAATAAGAATATTTTTTTATAAAATTTTGCCCTAAAATTTTTATTGGGTGTTTCGAAAAAAAATAATTTTAAAGTTTAATAAGAAAAATGACGGTAAAATTATGGAAATTAAAAATTTATTTATTTTTAATTTTGTCCCTAAATTTTTGGTCTCAGTTTTGTGTTTGTAAAAATGTTTATCCTAATACTTTAATCAAATTTAAAATAGAAACAAATTAAGGGAAAACATTTTTTGTTACAAAGATGCCTTTTTAGGCGACATAAAATAAGTCCAGGATGTGCAGAAAGCAACAACAATGTTTTTTGGGGGGCTTATTTCGTTTTTTTTTTTTGAGGAGCTACCTATATCATTTGGTTTTGGGAACTTATTTCATATGAAATAACTCCCCAAAATTCAAAATATTTTCAAAACCGTAAAGAATCCAATTTATGACCCGTTATATTTAAAACACACATCGACCATTGATTAAAAGTAATAACAAAGGAATTAATTTGAGACATTACTTTGCGGTGTAAATAACGTTAGATATTTAATAAACTTGACAATAAAATTTGGAAAAAATAGCTGACTGTTATAGATACGTAATAAATTAAAAAATTATCTTTGTTAAAAAATCAGTATTCAATATTGTTTCAAAATACGCGTGTAGGAAAACCCAAAACATTTTAAAACCTTGTGGTAAAATAATAATATGAATTAAAAATATTCCAGCTTTGCGTTTCTTTATTTTTAATAGGTACTTATTGAGGGTTTATTTCAGTTTTAAAATTGGGGTTTTATTCAATATAAAACTTTTCAATATTTATATAACCTTCATTTTCTGTTTAGCTAATTTGTATTTTTTTTATAACATTGTATATATAAATTAACAACTTTTATTTGTCTGGATTATTTTATCTACAAAATTTAAAAGAAATATTAGGACATAGTTTGGCACTATTTGATTTTGTTTTGTTCCATATTAACCTTCATTATATAATTGAGAATTTAAAAAAGTACAGTTTTTCACAAAATTAATTTTTTTTCTTAACCTGGATTAATATCACTTACTTTATATATCTGGATTTATAAATGCAAAAAATATCATCATAATATGGCATATCTCAATCTGGGTCAGCAGTTCCTAAA
Organism: Paykullia maculata; assembly: GCA_003055125.1. Classification (NCBI taxonomy): domain Eukaryota; kingdom Metazoa; phylum Arthropoda; class Insecta; order Diptera; family Rhinophoridae; genus Paykullia; species Paykullia maculata. The sequence continues at coordinate 5,872 of NDXZ01033152.1, forward strand.
ATCATATTTTTTGATACGTTAGGTAAAACAATTTTAAAAGTACCATAAAAGCTGATTTACTAAATGTTTGCTCATTATATGATTTTCTAGTTTAATCAGGATCAATTGGCTCTAATTTTTTATTTTTAGACGTATAAATTCAAAATATGTAAAAAAGTACCCCAAAAGTTGAAAAAGTACTTTTTCGCCCCCTATATGATTTTTTTAATCTTAATTAGAAGCGATGGGCCCTAATTTTGCCCATAAAAAAAAGTACCCTAAGAGTTGAAAAGGTTTACCCAAATTTTAACCTTTGTCTTACCCATTACTATTGTTTTTAAAATTTTATTATGTCATACTATTTTTTGTCTAAAGAAATCCGTGTTTCTAATTTAACCCGAATCGGCCTAATAATGTACCGGTTTTCCCCCTTTTTGGTTCTTTTTTTAGTCCCCATTCTAGTGTCTAAATTTTTCCCCCAAATAGCTGTCTAAATAGTAGTAGAAGCTTAAGTGAAGCTTTTCATGAATTCTATTAATATTCAAAAAAATATATTTTTTTTAAAAGTACCAAAAATAAGTACGATTTTTATCCCTATAAGTTCGAATTTCCAAAAAGTACTAAAAACGTAAATATTCATATATTTTGCAGATGTAACGAATACAGTTAAAATCAAATTTCTATATTTATTCAGAAGTTCAAGGTGCCCCAAAAGAGTACCAAAATATAATTTTTACCCGTTTTTACCCCCTAGGCCCCCAAATTTGAAAAAAATACCAGACACCTGTCCGCTTATTTATTGAGTAGGATACAATGCTTTTTAAATTTTGTTTCTATCTTGTTTGGTTTAAAAGATAGATGGTTACCGATTTTTCCCTTTTTTACCCCCTCAATATTTGAATTTCAAAAAATCCCTTCTTAGTGGGTCTACACATTGGGTGACGAGACTACCGTCAAAATTTCATGTTTCTTACTTCATGCGTTTGGGCTGTACGATGATGAAGCAGTTAGTTAGTCAATTATTAACGTTACTCTATTAAACATTTGGATAAAAAGTGGGCGTGGCATCCAAAATTTCCCAAAAGATTTTAGCCTATTGTTACTTTCAGAATATCAGTAACATGCTGTAAAAATTTCAAAAAAATCGGACCAACAGTGTGGCCAGCTATAACGTACAAACATACAAACAAATTTTTTTCATCTTTATATACATACATATATAGATAAGACCCAAATATTTCTTAAAAAAAATTGTGTTTCATTTAAGGCACTTCGTAAACAGTGTAGAATTTGTCATTGTTTAACTTTATATAAAAAAAAGTAAAAAGATAAAATTAATGTATTATGTTCAGTATTTTCAAAGCTATAAGCATTAAAAGTTGCTAATAACACAAACATAAAATATTAAAAAAATTACAGTGGAATTGCGAAATTAATAAGCAAATTTTCGTTAAAAATTTAAATTCCATTTGTAAATTTTATTAAAGATTAGATTCAGATTTGTTTTTTTTTCGTTAATTTTTAATTTTATAACGAATTAGATAAATATTTCTGTGTATGTGTATGTGTATATACCTACATACATATTTTTTAAATTTTTTTATTTTAACAAAACTAGATCCCCATCTTTTCATCTTAATTTGCTTGTTTTATTTAATATTTGTTTTAATTATTTCAGGTCTCTATATATATATAAAATTGTTGGTGGTTTTTAAAAATCTTTAATCAAGTGTTAAAAAAAAATAGTAGAAAGTGATTGTAAAATGAGTCTTTGTGTAAAAAAAAATTAGAAAAATTGTGCCAAAAAAAGGAAATATATACATACATACGTATATGTACATACATATGTATCTATGTATGTATGTATATGAAAAAATAAAAATTAAGTTGCAAGAAAAAAATTTAGAAGTAAAAAAAAAAGTTAAAGGAAAAATTTATTAAATAAATATAAAAAATAAGAAAAAATTTTTTCAAAATTATTATTTTGCTAAAAAAAAGTTATACAAATTTATAAAACAAACATGAATAGTTATCCAAATCAAACACCACCACCGGTATTGAGAAATCACCATCAACACCAGCAGCAGCAACAGCTGCATCACAACAATCACCATTTCTCAACATCAGTGGCAGCAGCCACGGTGGCAGTGCCCTCAGTAATACAATTGACACCGTCGCATCAAATGCATCACCACCATCATCTACAACAACAGCAGCCAAATCATGCAATGATGCTGCAACATCAGCAACACCATCATTTTACGACACCTGCTGCGCCACTGCCACCTTTACCGCCAACACCACAATCTCTAACAGCCTCCACGGCAACGACATCATCCGCGTCAGCAATAACAAATCTAGCGACACCTCAACAACAACAACCGCAACCTCTAATTAGCAATTCGTTGGCCATACGTCAGGAGATACAACGTTTCGAAAGTGTTCATCCATCGATTTATGCCATCTACGATCTAATCGATTTACTACCAGTCACAGATGCTCAAATCGCTCAACAAATACGAGATCATGTTGTCTGTATTGAAGGTAAGTCGGAATAAATATTGTTTGTCTTTTTGTACAGAGTTTCTGTGTGGTTTTTCTTTTACCAAAATTAATTGTACATATTTACTTATCAAATTTCATTTATGCTGATGCTGCTTCCAATATTGTAATATTTTAAATTTTCCTTACTTTTACTCTTTGCCATCGTCTTTTAAATTTCATCGAAGAAATATTTTTATCATCAGTTTTATATTAACAATAATTCATAATTTTTTAATCTTTCTTTCAATGACCTTGCATTTTCTATGTTGTTTTTTCTCTTGATATTAAAGACCGGAAAAATAAATATTTTGTTTTATTTTGCATTATCGCAAACATTTTTACTTACAACACACCATAAAAATTAATGAATATATAAATATATGTATTTATTATACATTTGTAATAACAATAAAAAGTTGTGGGACTCGCTGTCATGATTAAAAAAACAAACAAAAAATTTAAAAATTCTCTGTGAATTTGACTTTTTTATTCTATGCAAATTTAGTTAACATTATAAACTAAACTAAACTTGTTGCCTTCTAAACATCATTCAAGAACAAATGATCAATCATGAAAATATCTTAGTCAGTTTTATTTGCAGAATCAGATGATTCAATCACACAACAGGCCCACACACGGTCAGTAGGGGTGAACACTCATTTGTGTCGTTTTTGTGCCCTATTTTCAAAAAAAAAAACTATGAAAAAAGAATATTTTTGAAGGAGAACATTTTTTGTCAAACTTTTTATGTGAACAATTCTCATAAAAAATTTGATAACGAAAAGATTAATAAAATATTAAATGTCATAACTTTAATAAAAAAAATATGATGACAAAAAATTTTATAGAAATTCGACAAAAACTTCAATATTAATTTTAAAATTTTTTTTGTAACACTTTAATAATAAAAATGTTTATAGAAAATTTGATGTTAAAAATTTAATTATACAGACTTTATTAAAAAACTCTTTTTGTTAAAAATTTAACGACAAAAACTTATTAAAAAAAACACAATAATATTAAAATTTGATGACAATCAAATTGCGTAAAGCATTTTTTATGACTAACATTTTTTTAGAAAGTTTGTTAATGAAAATTTTAATAGAATCTATTGATGACAACTTCAAACTATTTTGAAACATTTTAATGCTTATAATTTAGATTATTAAAATAAAAAATATATATATATAAATGTTACTTAACCCATTTGGACCCAAACAAAAACCAGCGGGAAACAAACATAAACAAAAAATTAAGAAAAAAATAAAAAAATATTTATTCATTTGGCAATTAAAGGGGTGTACCCAAATTGGAACAATGGTCACTTATGCGTGAAAATTTTTAAAACAAGTTTTTTCAATGCAAAGTGTTTTCTTGCATTTTTTGCATCCCCAACGACTTCTGTTATGACAAACAACACAGCGCACACGGTTTGGCAGCTTCTCAGGCAAATGCTCAATGCAATGCATTATAACGATAGAGTATTTTCGGAATAATAATTGATCCATGCTATTTTCTGTTATCGTCATGATCCATGCTGCATGTTATCGTCATGCATTTGATATGGGCATTTTTTGCCCTGTATAATCATTCTATACAACGAAATAGACTGGTCCATCTCATCAACTCCGTATGGAATTTGTTTATCAGTCTTTTGCTTTTTCTCTGAATTTCATCTTTTCACGGTTCCCACTGGAACGTCGTAATTTGTCGCCATTGTGCAAATACTGTTGTCCCTCCAGCGGACCATTGTTTTTATCGAACCTGAAAGCAAACTCAGCTCAAGATTTCTTCTGCATCTATTTTACTGTTGGAAGAGGGCACTTCTTTGTACGATTTTCACGTATAGTGCCCATGGCACGGTATTCTTAATCACGTAAGTCCCGAAGAAGGTCCCAATTAGTAAAAAAGTTATCAAAAAATATTTTACGATTGGCAGAATTTGTGTCAAATTTGTTTAGCAGCTTTTTTACAACTTTGGTACCCAATGGCTCTTTAGAACTGCCACTCGATTTTCCACAATATATGTCAGAGGCATATCAATATTCACAGGAACTTGCTGCAACCCAATTTTTTGTAACCAAAGCGTACAGGTTTGTCCCAAATAAATTGCTTTGCCGAATTATGCCCAAAATACTTCACCATGGATTCATTGATCGATATGTCTTCATGGAAAACGTTCTGTTGCTTGAAGTTTTTAATGAGAAGATCCGAAAGCTTTCTAATTTAAAACTTTTTTTCGGTGATGCTCTCAGCATCATTGTTATCAACAATATGTACATTTCATTTTATTTCCTGGAACCTATTTTTGGCTATTGCTTTTGGCACAACTTCAACCCCAATATCCAATACATTTTTTCTCTGGGTAATTTGTGGTAACCTGAAAGAACTAGTATCCCACAAAAAACCTTTAGCTCTGCTGTGGTGAAAGTAAAATTGTGCTTATTAGTGCTTCAACGCTTAGCAACTTCTTACTACGGTTTTTGTTTTAGATGATTAGCAAAAAACACGTATCAACATGCCACTGACACCGCATTGTATTGCTACTTACATGCTTTTAATTCTAAAATAATTCACTATGTTGTTTTGTTATTGTTGTCTGTTTGCAGAATTCTAACATTTAGTACACTTATGCCCTTTGTACCCAAATCATATAAATTTAATTAATCACATTGAAAAGACTTGTGAATGTTTCGTTATAAATTGAATTTATTAGCAAATACGTAATATTGGTGATATTTACTTTGCATAAAAAATAATAGTCAGAAAAGCATACCCACCTCCATAGGTAGCTTTTTGGTGAAATTTAAAATATTTTTGCAACAAAATCCCGTAATGCAATACATATTTTCGAAGTTGTACATAATGTCTGAACTCTTAGCTACTCAATAATGCAAATATATATTGAATAATACAAAGCAATTTTTCACATGCCCCCAATAATGATGTGTTCCCAAACTGGCACGGCGAGCGTAAATGGGTTAAGTTTTGTTACTAATTTGAAACTGTCGTAAAATATACAAAAGAAAAATGTCCTTAATTAGGACTTTTCCTATTATTTTTATTGTGCTTAATAATTTTTTTTAAAGTTTGCCAAATGTGTCGTCTTTTAATTTCGTCATAAAATATAACTGTTCTTTTATCTATATTTAGCAAAAAACTCTTATCCAAAGTGACTTCTTAGCTAATTTACTTAACTTTAGGGGGGAAAAAAACACAAAGCAATTTAAAAAAGAACCCACAAAATCCGTAAAAGTATTAGCCCCCACCATAATCTCCTATTAAAGCAAAAAAAAAACTACTTGAGCACATAAAGACACACTCACTCATTCAGTGCCGAGTCATTGACATCAATAATGCATGAAATTGCTATAGGCCTCGAAGGTATTGAAACTAATACGCACAAACGGACAAATGTAACTGACGAATAACGTACAAACATATGTACATACATATGTATACAATAGTCACATGGAAAGAAATATAAAAGAAATACCATAAAAAAGAGCAAAAAAAAACACAAATAATAACGAGACACAGCAAAAAATTAAAAAAGTGACAATAAAACACGTTACTGGTGGCTCTTAAAACAAAAACGGCAAAACACTAAAAAAAAAACAACAGCAAAAAACGTTTAGACAATCAGTCAGGTGTTGCACATAAAACATATGACAATAACGTTTGTTGGATATGGGCTGCAGTGAGTACATGACACTTTTTATTACACTCCTATACAAAATGGAACCACAAATATAAACAATTTCATGATGGTTTTTTTTTTGCAACTACTCCTCTATATACTGTTGTATCTTGTCTTTTGGGTTTATTCATTTAATAACGATTGTTGTCTACTTTGAAATGCAAAGCACAGGTCGATATTTGCAAAAATCTAAAAACAAACATTAGTAAATGATTTTTCCTACCGAAAACTGAAATTAAAAACTATAAAAAATACACCTGACATGTTAGAGTTGTAAAGGATGTATATAGATGTAAAGTTTAATGCCTAAAAAACGGAAGTTGAACATCTATTTCCTGCAATTCAGATACTGTCGAGCTGCTGTAACAAGATTGTTTATGTTGTTTAAGCGTCTATTTTGAACAAAATAATTTAAATTTTCCACCAAATTTTCTTTTAGTAAAGTTGAAAATAAATTTGGCACAAAATTCTTTTCCTAGAGAGATAATAAACGTTTAAACTTAAAAAAAAAAAAAA
>NDXZ01033159.1:0-16949 GCA_003055125.1 Paykullia maculata
CGAGTTAGAGAAGTTCGAGTTATGGAAGTTCGACTGTAATTAAATTATTTTTTGATTTTTTTCCAACCTTCATACCTATTTTAATATAGGTACTTATTTTTTTAAATATTATTTTATAGGTAGGTATAGGATTTTTTATTTTTATTGAATAAACCAACCAACATTATAAACAAAGCAGAATTCACATTATAAGCACAATTCTTCAAAACTTACGGCGACTAGTCTTTAGTAGTATTTAGCTTAATAACGGAGATAGATTGACAGAAGGTCCTCGAAGGGTCCCATGTCCCACAAGACATACACTTAAACCTGCAAGCCGATTTGTTGTGCGCTTCCTACGGTGTGAAAAATAAGAAAAAAGGAAAGAAGGGAGAAAAGATCCAGAAATCCGCGCTGCCTACAGGAATTCAGTAATTTGAACGATTTTCCACAGCGCTTCCCATCCTACACCCCTAAGGATTCTTTTTGTCCAATCCTCCTCCGGGTCACCCCATAGGACTTTAGTTATTCTTCTAACTGCCTCGTTGCTCCATATTGTCTTGTGGGCTATTTCTGCCCAGCTTTCCAACTCGGCTTTCGTTGCAACGAAGGGTTTCGAGTTCTCTAGGTCCACAGCCTGAAGTTTTCTAGCCCTTATAGCCAGATCGTTTACCCGCTCATTCCCGGTGTAGTACCAAGTCCCGGCGCAAAATTCCCTGAATTAAAGTTTGCAAAGCGGAGTTCTTGTGCACAGCGAGGGATTTCCTACACACTTTCACGGACAGCGGCGATGTTCTCAACCGATTTGTCGTTTCTTCGACATACGGGTGTTCGTTGATTATTTATCGAACCGGTTATAGGATACTTCAAATTCGACAGCTAATCGTTGAAGAATCAACCATTTAGACGGACAACATCAAAAAGACTTGGGCCGCCAACATCTATATTCGCCAATTGCATAACCCTTAAATAAGGTTGTGCTCTAACATGCCGACGGAAATTGAAAACTTCCACACAAAGCTTATCGTGTGCAACTTTACAAGACGTGCACACAGCCACTTACATACATATGTGTGTATGTACGTACATAATAACCGTTCTAACATTTTTAAGGAATAATTTTTATTTACATCCCTACATAGGTAGGTACCTACCTACATACACACATATGTACAATTGTAGGTGCATAGGCATTCATTAATATAATTCTTAAATCGCTTGAGACACAAACACTCGTTTTTGGCTAAAGTCACCTTAGGTTCTACGTTCCGTTTAAAACATGTGTAATTAAAATGAATCCATTTATTTGCAAGTAGTCATACCTACCTACCTCTAAAAATCGCATAGTTTTTTAAACAATATGGCTGAATTCCCAAACAAAACATAAACAACAAAAAACGACCCAACCTGTTTGTGTCTCGAGCAGGTAGGTATAAAATACTTGCAAATGCCGACGGCAAATGTTACAATAAAAAAATGGTCAAAACGCACAATGTACGATTTAAATTAAAAATGCCTAAATAGGTACCTACCTATTATTAAAAGAAACAACCTAATTGTGTTAAAAATTTAATGATAGTAGGTACGTAGGGATGTGTGTATGATCCTTTCCAATTTAAAGTCTCTTCATACTGCCTTTGAATAAGTTTTTTATGTAGGTACCTATGGATGTAATTCTTATTAAATGCGTAAATATTCATTTGCATAATATCACTTGTACAAAAAGTCAAGCCAATTTATGGTTTTTGTTTTGTGATAAACAAAAAAGCACCAAAAAATATTTTTTATCATTATGATTCAATTCTATAAATTGTTTTTTGTTACACACAAACAAATACACGACGAACCCACTTCGGCTTATGGCTTTAGCTGATTGGTTAAATCAATATACAGCCCATAGAGCAATAAATTGAGAATATCTTGAGGGGAGGAGTTTATTTATTCATTTTTCTCTTATTAAATTGAATCGACGAATTTATTTCTCTTAAAACTGAAAGAGCAGTTTTATAAAGCGACGTAAAGAGCTCGAATGCAGCGAAAATATTTCAAAGATAAAGCGAAAATGTTTGAATTATAAAGCGACAAAAACACAAATAAAAAAAAAATGGAGAATAGAGAAAAAAGTATGTATGTATGTATGTAAGAATGTACCTGGTAAAGAAAAATTAAACAAAATTACAGCAATTTTTATGGGAAAATTTAAAAATAAGTATGATTTTAATTGAAAGTTATTTGATTTTAGATCTTTTGTTTTTATATTTTTCAATAAAGTTGCGTAATTTTTCATTTTAAAGTACCTACATACCTACATAGATATTTGTGAATACATATGCACAAAATATTAATAAAACTTTAGAAGATACACACATAGTAAGTACCTACCCATTCTTCCATAGTGATGTTATTGGTATACAGGTTTTTTTTTTACACTACGACTCCTCTTTTAAAGTAATAACTATTGTAGTTACACTAATTATTTTATAGGTACCTATGATTAAATAATTTTTTGCTTCTTTAGGAAAGTTAACTGCATATAATTCCATGTCCGAAAGATATTTAAAGTCTTATAAAACTTGATTTTTTTATGATATAAATTTTAGTCCATATAGGTTTTTCGCCCATATCTTTGTGGATTCTGCGAATGCCAATTAGTACCTATTTTTTTTTAATTTCCCAAAAGGCATGTCTTACACACAAATTAAATTAATTTTTGTATAAAAAAGTTGTCGTTTTTCGTTTTGATACCATTACCGGGTCCGTACTACATCAGGGAGCTGAGGGAAGTTGATTTCAACAGACTTACATGGTTAAATTGACTTCCCTATCTATAAGAACCCAAAATATATTTATACCTACATATGTATATATGTATGTATGTAGGTACTTTATGGATTATAGAAATTACCAACACAAAGAATCCAATATGTTCTGTTCGTAAAGTTTTTTGTAATAATATGTTTTGGCAGCATCTTGGAAACTACACCTTTAATAAAATTTGGAAATCCGTTAAAGGAAGTTTATTCGACTAAATTCCTTAACGCAACACAACTAAAGATTTATTAATAATTTTTTCTGGCAAATGCTTCTATCGGAAGTAGTTTTTTCATGTACATTTTTTTCTTTTGTTTTTAAATCTAATATTTCATAATTCTTGTTCAAACTGAGATTCAAAATCGTCGCAAACCATATTAAGGAAAGAGTTTTTAAATTGCAAATTGATTGTAATTTAGCTAAACTTCCTTCAAATCTAGTATGTAATTTTATTGGGTTACAAAAAATCTAGTCCTTTTTCTTATGGCCAAATATATGATCTTCAATTAGTGATGTGTAAAAGACAGAAACTTAAAAAAATTATCTGTTAAGATGTGCCACAACAAGATGGCAATAACAAATATCTTTACATCGATAATTGTTTTATTGGTTTGTCTTCTCTAATGATATACATACATATATGTATGTATATTCCTTTAACTCCCACTGGAGCATAGGAAGCCTCTATAATGATATAAAAACAAAAATCAAACAAAAATATTTCTAAAAAAGATTTAACAATTTATATAAAATAGAACCAAATTTGAGACAAACATTTATTTAAAAAATTATTTGTTTTCTAAGTACATACATATGTATTTACAAATGTATGTACTTTAAAAAAGAGTCTGGGCTTATTACGGAGTCTTAAAATCTCTCTTAAAATTATTCCAGTATTTTTTGTTTGTTTTGCTTTTTAGATTAAATAAAAGTCATAATTAAAATAGAAATTAATTAATTGAATGATACAAAAAAAAAAACAATAATGCGTAAAACATTTGAAAAATATAAATAAAATCAAACGTTTAGGCTCGGACTAAGACTTCATAATTATGGATGCGCACCTCTTGACCACCAAAAGGTATGTACAGGCAGCCATGAGAAGGATGAATTTTACCAGGTGTCAAACTGCCACTCCAGTGACCACGACCAATATACAGTGGTTCACCGTCGTCGGTGCGACCACAGACAATAGCGCCGGGTGGCACGTTGCCATTAGAGTCGGGTACCCAACCGTAACCGTAGCCTGCCAAGAGTTCAAACTCATATTTTGAATGTTCTTGACCACCATAAGGGACATAGGCAGAACCCTTGTTCGGCACAACCTTGGCCGGCAATAGATCACCGTTATGGTAGGCACGACCAACATAAATTGGATCACCATTAGTATCGGAGCCAGCAAGAATTGTACCAGGCACAATTTTGCTGCCGGATGAAGACACCCAAGTTTCCGGTTGCACTAAGACTTCGTAGCTTTCCAGTTTGTGTTCACCGCCACCATAGGGAATGTACAGGCAGCCATGAGAAGGATGAATTTTTCCAGGTGTCAAACTGCCAGCCCAATGACCACGACCCACATACAAAGGTTCACCTTCACTAGTTTGACCCACTTGCAAGGCATGTGGAGGTACACTGCCACCACTACTGGGAATCCAAACTGAAATTTTATAAAGGGTTTATTATCAAACTACTTTATGTAATTGTATTTTCTGGCTGCTCACCATAATGATGGCCAGTTAAGATTTCCACATCATGTTTGTTAATTTCCTCACCACCCCAGGCTACGTAAGCTTGTTTCTTGTTTGGCACCACCTTGGCTGGCAACATGTCACCGTTGTGATAGGCACGTCCCACATAAATGGGATCTCCATCCGAGTCATGGCCAGCATGGATGGCAAAGGGTGGCATATCTTCATAAACATTTGTAGCAGTCCAAGTATGTTCTGAAAAAATAAGAATAATATTTTGTAAGTAAATGTTAAATGAGATTAAAAATATATATATTTTATCAAAGAGACATACATAAACGGAAAAAAGTACTGGGAAATTAAAATCAAGTTTTTAACTCCCCTCAAAAGAAAACGTTAAGCGTTTTTGCATTTGAAATGAAAACAAAAAATAAAAACTGGTTAAACGAAAATAAAGTTATGGCCTCAGTTGTCACTTTTCTAGATGACTTATCGATGTTGACCATACAAACTACAAGGCACAACTAAAAATAATACTTTATTGCAAGTAATAGACAATAGCTTATGCAATTAGGATAAAATGCTGCGTTTAATTTTATCTAATTTTAGAAGCTGATTTACAAGACTTTGTCAGTTATTAAAACACCTTAATTATTATGGACTGGTGCTATTAACTCGAAATATGGGATTTTTGAATTATGACGTTGTTGCAGCAAATGAGCGATATGTACATGCATATGCATGTATGTATGTATGAGCAATGTAATTTTAAAATATTCAGTCTATATGAATTTAATACCAGTCATTCCATTATTAATTGCGGTTTTTTCTTTTAAATATATAGAAAAACATTTATTAATCATAATCATATTTATTTTACCTTTTTTTTTTGTTGTTTTCCATTTGTATGAAAAAACCCCACAATCAATATAAATTAAAAAAATAAATAAATATCAATGATAGACATTTAACACCAGATCGTTACGGATCGATAAAAAAATATTTAACATTTTACACATGTGTTCAAATAACACAATTCTTATTTACATAAATTAATTTTTTTGTTACTTTTGTAAGACGGTAAATATTAGTAGATGCACATGTGAGTATGTATCTCGAATCTAGAAGGTTTATTATATTCAGTGTCAGTATACAATTCATCAGTACATATTGCAAAATGTATGGAATTTTCCCTTTTTTTGAATTACATGTGTATGTCGTTGCCATATCTTTTTAATTTAAAGTATTTTTGCAATCTATCAACCACCAGTTATTCTATAATAAACTGCATTTAATTATTTGCCATTCGTTTTTATACGCAAAAAATCTGTCGTATAAACTTAATAACGTAGTTTAACAAAATATGTCGCAAAAATTGCAAAAAAAAACTCAAATTATTTAGAACAAATAATTTTAATCGAAATACTTTTTTTAAAATTTTTTTTGTTACATTTTTTAGGAAGCAGACATTTAATACATTAATTCTTAGAAAAATTCTCGAATGGCAACAAAATCTCTGACACAATTAATACACAAGAAGTTTACTGTTCATAAAAATTATTTGCTTCAAAAATATTATTAATATTTTCTTGGTCTATAACGTGAGGAAAATCAGGTTTGTGGATGGGGTAAAAAAGAAACGTAGGGATATACGAAAAATCAATCTGGCATCACATATCGATATATTTACTTACATTCATACATTTAGGTGTTTAAATGTATCTAGATAACAACACATACATATGAAATAATCGTTGTACATACATACATATGTATGTATGTCTGTATATGTTTATACATATTTTGTTAAAAAGTATTATTCATCAAACTAACAACATACATACATATGTATATAAGTATACCACTCAATTAATATTAATTTGTATATAAAAAGAAAATTTGAATAATTTCTAAATTAATTTGAAGTTAATTTTTTTAATTTAACTTTTTATATTGCAGTCCGTCCGTGATTATGCAAAGCTTTCATACAAATTTCCTCTCGAAAATGAACTTTAACCTTTACAACTTAATTCAAAGACGCACGAACTCTGCTGCTTTTGAGAAAGCATAATTTTTTGGTGGGTGATTTTTTAATATGTTACATAACAGTTAAATAATTTTTTGAAATTCTATGACAATCGTACCAAAAGCAATAAAATGTTATCATCGTTCGTTTGTACCTATCTTAAATCAAAAGAAGAAGAAAAACTAAACTGAAATTATCAATATTTAAGGTAAAATAGCTTTTGCAGATAATTATGGTTATAAAATTAAAAATGGCAGAACAATATTTATTTGTGTTGTTCACAAGTGACACACATTCTTTAAATGAACTTTTATACCCTACACCATCACGGTTGGGTAAAAATATTTTAAGCTTCTGCTGATGCTTCTTATAACGCCTAACAAAAAGTAGCTTTGCAGGGCTTAAAATTACTTTGCGAGTTGAATTTGAGTTAATTGTTTGCCTTTCCATCTGTCTGTTCATGCCAATCTTGTAATCAAAGTTCACGTTGCAGTTTCAAATATTTATGTTTTTGAAAATGAATGAGAAATTAGTACAAATATATTATTGAACCCAAAGATTAATCCTGAAGGTTTTGCTTTAAATCGGTAAATGATTTTACCTGGGACACATGCAAATATCCTTCCAGAATAATTTTTGTCTTGTAAATAAACGTTTTTAAATAGAAATCGACACAAACAAATTTTACATTAACGAATTTCACAGTGATGCTTCTATTATAAGCTCTAGTTTCTAGTTATAAAGGGAAATTATCTTTTTGAAAATTATTTGAACACCCATAAATCCAATTTATTTTTTTATTTTATTTTTTTTTTTTTAATAAAAATCTGCCAACTGAATTATGTAATGATAGACTTATATTGGACCAAGCTCCCATATAAGGGCAACTCCTGGAAATTACAGTTATTAAAAAATCGTGTTACCTAGAAAATAATCATCAAGCTTATCACACATTCCGATCGGAATGATTTAAATGGTCGTATGTCGATAGCAAATGAATCTTAATTGCGTCGCTTATTTCCAAGAAGGTAGTTACAGGTGAAAACTGGCAACTAAAGCTACGGCAACATTAGTCAAATATTTGCCAAAAGAAGCATAACCATTAATTTGATTTGTATTCCATTTGCCATAAAAATATTTCTTAATGAGCAAACGTGACCAAATAAATCAAACAAAAAAATATCCATTTAGATTTTTACGATTTTTTTTTAAAGATACATTTCCAAATAAATAAAGAAATACAAATATATATTTTTTAGTAGTTACATATGTACGTACACGTGTAATAGATTTGTGTCTGTACCGTCACCGAGTGACATAACCAGACAGTGGTCTAACCACGAGTTAAATTATTATGCGTTAAACATCGCCCCTGTGTTAACTTGCAAGGAACACACAGGTAGTAACTTATCCATCCCATTATGATTCTGGATAATAGAGTAGGCACCTTGCTCAAGAGCTTGGGCTATCTAAGTTCCCTTTTGCTGTCAGATGTACCTATTACTAGCTAGAGTCTGATAAGGTCCGGCTGACCGAAGTCTGCCACAAGCATCAGCCAGGACTCCGACCTTCTTTCCACAGCATGTGTTATTAGTGACATTCATTGAGATGTTTATTCAACCGTCCGAAATAAGTCCGAAGACGAATATCAGACAAATTGACATTTCTTCCTGCTAGTCCAACATAAATGCGAAACCCAGGTATCAAACCACAGCCACCACGTGGACCCCGAAGGGACCTAAACCAATTAACCAGTCCAGTACTGGTTCCCGTGGTACTAGATTGTCGTTAAGTTGTGGTTCATATTTAGGGACGCAACTGCAGTTTGCTTGGTATCCATAATCGACCCATTAAATAAGAAGATACTTTTAACTTTCAATTAAATATTCTTCAGATTTCGTTTATTTTGTATCTAATTTTTATTTTGCACTGTAAAACTTTTTATATTCATAAGACACCAGTTTAAACTTTTTTACTGCGCAAAGTTTAAAAAGCAAACATTAGAAAATATGTAGCAAATTTTGTATTTGTTAGTGCAAATTAAGATAAAAAAAAGCTTTTATGAATTCAATGAAAAAAAAATTGTGACATCCTTTAAATGTTAAAATATTTTGCATTTTTATTTTTTTTAAATATTTTTTACCACCTTCAATTGTGACATATGTATGTATCTGCACACATTAAAATCATAAAGATTAAAATTAATTGCAACTTGAAAAAAAATGTTGCGGAAAGAACTTTCACAAACATGCAACCAATAAACAAATTAATTCGTTTTTTCATTATAAAACAAAAACGATCATTATTTTAAATAAAAAATTTACTCACCCATTTTCAATTTTATATTCTTATTTTTTGTTTAATTTATAAATTAATTAACTTGAATATAAGTTTTTAAATATTAACTATAACTAACGTTCTTTAGTCTTGGAGCTTTTAACTGTAACTGATACCGTTTAAATGAACGAACAAATATTTAACAAGTTTGCTTCTTTTCCTCTTATCAGCTCCTTCGGCTGATATTTTATAAATACAAATGCACATACATACATATGTATGTTTGCATGTTGGTATGTACATATATACTTGTACATATGTAAGTACTTGCTTGTTTTTATTTTATTTTTTGCAAACACTTGACAAAACAATTCTTACCGGCAAATAGCGGGTGTTTAACCTCAAATGCAAATAATATAATTGAGTTAATGAATGCGAATAAATGGGTTCGTTAAAATATAGACACAACAACTGCTTGGACAATGGTCAAATTTAACCGTTAACTATTTAATTTAATATTTCTTTATTGATTTTGTTATACAGATTGGAGCAATTGGTATCAGTCATCTTATTCGAAACTGCTGCTTCGTCGTTAGCAACGAGAATTATTTTAATCTCAATAAGCCAAATTCTCGGTTCTGGCGAGCGGAAAATTCACGCATTATTCATTAAGCACCATTACACCCACTCAAAGTCACCGCAGGCATTTGTTGGGCATCATTTTTCATATCTTATTGAAACAAAATTTAAAAGTGCGAATAAACTTATCTGAATCAGGTAAAAACTAAATTTGTTACAAAAGAAATGTTGATGATGGTTTTTGTCTCACCCTGTATAATGTCAGGTGTGATCGTGTACAAAGAAACATATACATGCATACATCGATAACTAATAATTTTGGAGTTTTGTTTTTTACACAACTAAAAGTATAGAAAGAATTTACTTTGACTAGTTGCTTGGCAAAAAAAGCCCTGCACAAGCAGATTTATTGTTTTGCCTTCACTAACGCACAATATACCTGATAATATTTCGTGCAGTCAATTCCTGTGTAATTGCAAAAAGATGTGGTTTAATTTTTCGTGTAATTTTACCCTTAAAATTGTTTCATATTACATTGTTATATGATTTTTTATACTTCAACTAGCTGACCGGCAAACGTTGTTTTGCCATATAAGTCGTTTCTAGTGAATAGTTTGGTTTTTAATTAAAAAATAACGAATGTATTGTAAGTGTAAATGCATACACAAAAATTCATTCAAGTCGATCCAGCCGTTTAATTGCAGTATTGATAAATAACCTAGATACCGACTGCAGCACCATCTTCCGGGCTGATTTGTGAATCTAAACCATTCCTATAAAAGTTAATTGTACAAAGTTTTAAAATCATAACTGTAACAGCTCTCAAGATATGCCACAAAATGTATTTCAGTTGTGTGGGCGGTGCCACACCCCTCGCTTGACCGGGCTGATTTGTGAATCTTAACCATCCAGGGCGCCACCGTTTAGAAGTAGTTTAGTGACAAACACACGTACAGTCGAATTATATACAATATACATATATAATATATAATATTTAGGGGATAACCGTTTTTAATTATTTTAAGAAAAAACAACAAATAAATGTACATACATACATATCGTCACCTAAAATTCAAAAGGCCGTAAGTACACTTTTTTACTTTTTTACAGGAGAATCAAAACACCTTATAAACTTAAGACTATTTACTTGTTAGGTGGCTTTTGGATTCCATTACTAAAATCGGTATTTTTGAACATATATGAATAAAAATTTTGAAAGAAAAGATGTATTTTAGCTTATAACATCACAATCAATTAAAAAGTCTATTTTGAAAATTTTGGTTGTTACGGCTTTTTAGATTTCAGGTGACGATATGTACTACCTGTGTAAATAGTATTTATAAATTTCGGCACTTTTTTTTGAGTATTTATCTCATCAAAAATTTATATATTAAATCTTATAAGATAACTTTGCTAAGAAGAAGAAAGTTTTCCTTTAATGTTATTAATAACATCAGAACAGTAGATGATAAATAAGGCAGAATTTATATGTATAAAATTAAATCAAATTATTTAGAGCAGACCACAAATGATGTGATTCACCCATAATTTTAATAGTTTCTTTACATGTCGTTATAATGTTTATGACTTTATTTTAATACTCGAATTAGAATACATTATATTTTTTTTAATTTTGTTTGTGTCTTGTTTAGTTACGCAAATAAAACGTTACTGATTTTTTTTCCATTTACCCTCTAAATAATGGACTTTATAGAAATCCCTTCTTAGAGATTTATGCATCGAGGGAGAAAATCCCACAGTTCTAATTGCATGTCTCTAATTTTTGGTTTAGTTCGTACAAATTTTCTAAAAAAAAAATTTTTTTAAAACAATAAGAACTAAAAATTATTGCACAATTTAAAAATCGATAGTCATAGTTTGCCTTTCGCTTAGTATTTTTCCTCCATATTTTACGTTTTTTAAAGTAGAAATCAGATGACCTGATGTAACTGTTTTAATGTTAAGTGTTTGGAAAGTACTTTTTTGCTGCTTAGCATACATACATATGTACATACAAACATACATACATACATACATACATGCGTTCTGGAACCAAATTTCGTCTTTTTGCACTCCTTCTTCATATAAGCTTTTACTATGTCAAATTTCACGTGCGCCCAAAGTGCTTAAAAGCTTCTTTTTATAAACTAGTTAATACAAATGTATTTAGATAGAGACATTTAATTTTTTTTATTTATTTATAAAATATAACCCTGTATTGTATCTAGAACTTTAATCTTATCTTAAGATTGCGTGAAAGAGAAATTTTATTCAACATCTATATTTAAACATTCACCTGATAGAATTGATATGTTTCAACAACCGCAATGACTAATTGTTATCGATATTTCATACAATTCTATGAAAAAAGTATTTTTCATTGTAAAACCCTAAGACTTTAACATGTTAACCGTGCATACCATTAAGGTTGGGATAGATAATAATAAAAAAAAGATTAAAGTCAGAAAAACTTAAAAGGTCGAAGATCATTTTGTATAAATATCGCAAAAGTCGTTGTGAATTATTTACGTGGCTATTAAACCGTTTTTGTGGTTTGTATCAAATATAAACTTAACCCCATATTCATAAACAATTTTTAAATTTATCAAAGGTTTATAAAACAAATTTTGTATGAGAATTTCGTTCAATAAGTCTTCAATAGTTTTAAGTTAAGTTTAAATCAGTCTGATCTCGGTCATCCGTAAATCAGTCTGTCTAACTTAGCCAAATACTGATTCAAACTCTAATTAATTCCGTTTCGTACTCAGTTATATTCCCTTTTTGGACTGTTTTTCTTGATATTAGACAATTTTCAAGCCTAGTTTTTGGCTCAATTAGGCTTAACCCTTTTTATTGCTTATTTTGTTTATGGACCCAAAATAAAATAAACAAAATTATAATGGTTTTTGGAAAAAAGGATAATTTATCTGTGTTTTTTTTTTTAAGTTGAAAAAGCAGTTTTGCTTATCTTCCTGAAAAATTATGTTTGAGATAATTTCGTAGAAAGTTAACAATTGTTTGAAATAAGCTTTTGTTGTCAGTCGAAAATCCCCCTCCTAAATACTGACTCATTTTCATGGATTTGTTTTTATATATGAGCTTTTTTATCTTGAACTTTTTCCTTTCATTAAAAGGTTTTTTTTTTTTTTTGGTAAATAACTTTGTTTTTTCTTTGGTGTTAATAATTTGGTACTGATAACCTACTTGTGGTACTTGTATTGAATTATGAACACATGAATCAGCTTTAGCATTTCACCATCAGACAACAACAAGTTTAAAAGTCAGTCAACAATATTAATTATAAAATATTGCTTGAGGTTTTAACTTCCATTCGCTCGAAGTTAAATAAAACACATAAATAAATTAATTAATTAAATCAAAATGGGTGAGTTTTTAGTTTAAAATAAATCGAAATTGTATTTAACAAAAAAGCTGCTATCAATATGCCATGACATGTATACATCCTTAAAAATAATTTCACATGAGAACACTAATTTATTATTATATTCATACTTTAGCCGATAAATGGTTTCAGTCGTCTCTCCATGCTCCACTACCGCCCAATGCCGTTGTTGGTGGTTTCGATAGCGATGGCAGTGTTATATATGTTGGACGATCATACCATGAAGGAAACCATTTACCTGTCAAAGTAATACCCAGCAAGCGAGCAGCTTACATCTCATGGAACGGTGGTGAACATTCCAAGACCCATTATGAATTGTTGGTTGGCGAAAATTACACTTGGCAGCCCTGCTTCGGAGCAAACATACCACCAAATGCTATTCGAGCGGGTGAGACAGTGCATGGCAGTGAGCCAGTGTTTATTGGCCGTGGAAATTATGGCAACAGTTTGGTAGTTGGGAGAATACTACCTTCTCACGCCTCTTTGCTTATACCATATGACGGCCAAGAAATTAAATTAGATAAATATGAAATACTTGTTTATGGAGGTGGGGCCAGTCAAATGCAATGTCCTGAGGAAGAAGAACTAATAAAGTTTAAAGGTATGTATGTGTGTATGTCAATATAATCGATAAGAACACTTTAAAATTTAATATTTTGCATAAGAACTCAAATGGGTACATTCATCCGCCTACGCTACCTTACCGCCTAATGCTGTGGTCGGTGGCAACGATGCTGACGGTGATATGATGTATGTGGGTCGCGCATTTCATGAAGGCGACATGTTAGTGGCCAAAGTTATACCGGCCAAGCAATTAGCATTTGTTTCATTTAGGGGTGCTGAAATACCAAAGGATTATTTTGAAATTTTATGTGGTCGCAGTTTGTGTTGGCGTCATTGTTATAATCATATAATACCAGAGAAAGCCGTACTCTGCGGCAAAACATCTTTGGGGCAACCGGTTTATATTGGTCGAGGTAGTTATGAGGGCAGTTTGACGGTTGGAAAGATTTCATCAGTTCACAAAGCTTTATTTATACCGTTCAAGGGTGTAGAGAGACGTTTGGAAACGTATGAGATATTGGTTGAGGAAAAGCTGACACCTGGCTGGCAAGTAGCTGCCACAACAGATCCACTACTTCCTCCACCGCCACCAATAACATCAGAAAACCCTTATAAGACATATCCAACTTCAAACAAACCCTGTCTTTATCCTGAACTTAAGCCATCAATGCCCATGCCAACGCCACTTGATCCACCACCACCTTATGTACCCACAGCCCCTACCATGTCTATGCCATTACCAGTCGCTCCACCCTGCCGTTTTCCAAAACCTGCTACTAATTATCCACCTCCTATACCTGCCTGCAGTTTTCCACAACCTGCAACTAATTATCCACTTCCAACACCAGCTGCAACTTATTCTGGCGTTTCGCAACACTTTCCAAATACACAGCCGGCATCTTGTGCACCCCCTGTATCCCATTCCCATAACAGGTGGGTTTCAGCCCATCCCGGTAGTACACCTGGCAATGCTGTGCATGCTGGCCATGATATTGATATGACAACAATTTACGTCTGTCGGGCTTATCATAATGGAGACTTTCTACCAGGAAAAGCTCTACCCGGCCGTTCGTGTGCCTACGTCTCATATCAGGGTCAAGAAATTCAAAAATCTAATTATGAAGTGTTAACAGGTGACCACTATATGTGGGTGCCAACTGTAAATGGGCTTGCCAGAGGAGCCGTTGAGGCTGGGCGAACCGTATGCGGAGAGCCTTTGTATGTGGGTAGAGCTCATTATAGTGGTAGCTTGACGTGTGGCAAAATCCAACGCTCACATAACTGCCTCTACATTCCGTTCGGTGGTCGAGAGATAAGAATCGGTCACGGCTATGAAATTTTGGTTGATAGAAATTTACACAAACTTGATTCAATTTATTAAGAACATGAAATGAGAAAGTCCTTAAAAGTTAAACTAATGTGTCTATATATGCATGTATTTTACATATGGATGTACATATGTATGTATATAAAATATAAACAAAATAAAATTTCAAAGAAAAATCGTTAAAAATTTTATTTTTGTATAAAAAAAAAGATTTTTATTTAGTGTTTTAAGCTACGGTCACATTCGTCAAATATTTTTTAGTATATTTTTTGAAAATGTATCTCAATAAATATTTTTTTTTTTTAGAGGTAAACAACTTCAAACAATTTGTTACTAAAAATAGTAGTCAAGCTTTTTGGGACAAATATGTGACTAATGTGACCGCAGCTTTAGTCTTGGTTTTGTATCGTTTGTTTTATTTGTACTTAAATAATTGTTCATTCACTCAAGGAAAGTTTTTATTTTGCAGAGTCTATAGTTAGTTCATAGAAGAGATAGAAAGGAGGAATAGAAGGCAGTACATATTTATTTGTGTTTTATTATACCCTTCACATATGTGACATGGTTATATAGGTTTGTCATTCCGTTTGTAATTTCTTGTATAAATATTCTGGATCCTTATAGACAGAGAAGTCGATTTAGCCATGTCCGTCCATCCGTCTAACCGTATGTCCGTGTGTTGGTTGAAATTAAGTTTTCGTAGCTCCCATAAGTCACCCAAACTTGTATGAGGTATCAAATATTTGGAAATATTTTCGGTATTGAAAACTGGCATGATTCATCAATAACCGGCTGAGATATAAGCAAAAAAAGGCGACCATCTTTTTTTCACACAAAAAAGTTGTTGTTTTGCAGCTTTGAAATAAATTGGACCATTTGGCCCAAATAGGCCATACATTGTGAAGAGTATATAAGATATGACACAGCCAAATATATCGCTCTTACTTGTTTTTTTTCTTCTTAATATTAAACTAAAATTATTTGTTTCTCAATTTTATGTTTTTTTTTTTTAATTTATTATTTATTTTTATATTTTTGATATTTAAAATTAGAGCTTACATTTTAATCGTTTAAGAAATACGAATAAAAGCTGATTAAATAACGTCTTTAACCCATTAATCCCCAAAGTTGCAAAAACAAAATATTTTTAAAATAATTCTTTTAAAATAAGCCATTAAAATAAAAAACAAACACTCTTATGCTGTCACAATTTTTCCTAATAGGACAATAATTATTTTTTTTTATTTCAAATACTTATGTACGTTTAAATAATTTAAAAAAAATTTGTTTGCAAATTTTTATTGCCCATGGAAATTCTACTTGATAAAGTTGGTCACGTAATATTACAGGAGAAAAATAAAACACGATGAAGATGTAGACAATGCAAAAACAATACTGTTTATTCATACATATGTATGTACATATATGAGTTAAGTGTTAGGTTTATCTTTACACAAACTGTTTTAATCTATTTCATACTAAGTAAAATATTTTGTTTTCCTTAAACCCCAACGTTGCGTTTACGAAACATTTTGTTGCAAAAAAGAACTAAAAATATGTTTTTTTTTTTACTTAATAAATACATAAAAGTTTAAAAACTTATTTAGTTATTGAATGTAATAGAATCATCAAATTGGTTTTATTTGCTAACCCTGGGAATAATGGGTTAATTTATGATCGAACTTGTGTATCCATTGTTTCATTTGTTATTGTTTTATACTTTGATCAAGCGTTTGTTTAATAAAAGTTGAGCATATTTTCAGGCGCATGCCTCAAACATTTTGTTTAATTAGTTTGTTGTCTTTAGTTGAAAATATGTATGATCTGCTCTGTTTGAGTATTCAAAAAATGAGTCCTTGCTAAAATTAAAATCTATATACAGAAGCGGCGTGGCACCTCCAATACGTTTTAAATACATTTTATGATATCAATCATCTCAAAATTTTGTAAAACTATATCTTACACCATTTCGCCTATTCGAGCTAAAAATTGTTAGGATCGGGTCAGGGAGTGTGGTACCGCCCATACAACTCAAATACATTCTATGCCAGAAGTATATAATTTATGATATTTGAGATACTTAAATAGCTGCCATATCAAATTTAGCGTAACTCTATTTGATATCTGTAGGCTTATTTAAACAAAACCGACAAAACTATATAAACGGGCGTGGCACTTACTCTACAACTCAAATTAATTACTTAAGACATATTGAGATTTGTACCATTAACTATAATATAACTTTCCTTATTCAAGCAAAATTGCCTTGAGCAGGGGGTGTGGCACCGCCCATGA
>NDXZ01033174.1:0-14431 GCA_003055125.1 Paykullia maculata
CAACGCGCGCCGGGCTTGGCTAGTTATTTAATAAAATACCATAAATTGCCTAATTGATAGACGGCATCCCAAGGAAGATTGAAAATTTAATAGCGTCGCTACATCAAATTTAACAAAACATGTTCTTGCAAAAATACTGTGGCAATGTTAAAATTATTGCTGCCAACATTTTTTTTCGAGATATAAGCAAAAACAATTTTTTTCCAGATATAAGCAAAAAAATTTTTTTTTGTTTGTTTTTTAACACAAAAATGATTATATTGGGAAAAAAAAATGTTTGTGTATTTTGAAAAAAATGTACCAATTTACACACAGAGAACGTAGTGAAGGGTATATAAGATTCGGTATAGCCGAATATAACGCTCTTACTAGTTTTACTTAATTAGTTATTATTTTTTTTATTAATTAATTAAATTTATTATTAATTTAATTTTAATAAAGTACCAAAAAAAAGTACAATTTTCATCTCTATATATTTGAATTTTCAAAAAGTACCAAAAATGTATTCATAATTTTTGCAGGATTGACGATCGCAGTTAAAGTTATGTTTCTAACTTTATTGATTTAGAAGTTGCAAGAGGCCCCAAAAAAGTACCAAAATTAATTTTTACCCTTTTACCCCCTAGTCACCGGATTTTCAAAAAAGTACCAGACACTTATCCGCTTATTTTTTGTGTAGAATACAATGCTTTTTAAATTTTTTATGTATCTTGTTTAGTTTGGCAGATATAAAGTTACCGATTTTTCCCTTTTTTACCCCCTAAAAATATGGATTACCAAAAATCTGTGCAAAGGGAGAGGAACCCACAGTCCAATTTCATGTCCTTAGCTTTATTCGTTTGAGCTGTGCGATAATGAATCAATTAGTTAATTTTAATTGTGGCTCTTTTACATTTTTAGATAAAAAGTGGGCGTGACATTCAACATTTCCCAAAAATATTTAAGCCTATTGTTCCTTTTGGACTATCAGTAACATGCTGTAAAAATTTCAGCCAGCTATAAAATACAAACATACAATTTTTTTTAGCCGTAGGTTTTAAAACGTAGGTGTCTGCAAAACAATTATTAACAAAGTAGTATGTAACACAATTTGAGGATTTTAATTTTATTAAATTAAACTTAATTTAAATTATGCAATAAATTAAAACGATTTGTTTTATTTGCTTTAAAGAAACATAATCTAATAAGTTTTTAATACATTTAATATTTAATCAACTAACAACGTACATATGTAAAACTATAAATAAATAGTTTTAATTATAAATTTATATTCATCTCTTTGCGATTACTGAGTTTGTTAGAACAATAGCATTACTTTGGAACAAAACTACTTAAAAGAAATCATCTAATTGCAAAGTTTGTGGTGAAAAAGAATCAACAACTTTTCGTCTGACAAAAGATTACTTGATATCAGTTGCCTACAGCCAAGCAGGCAACAGAAGAAAGCACATGCAAACAAGACTATTGTTGCTGTTGATATTTAGAAACTATTAATAAAGTACAATCATCAAATAATCCCCAAATTGTAAAGAAAGAGCAACAAACACAAATACATCGAACGTCAAATGCGAAATCCAACAAAAGGCCTTGCGTTTAAATTTCAATGAAATTAACTAAAGACATACATAAGTATATGCGCATACATGCATATGTACATAACTACTTATGTATGTACATAAATATTCGTAAGAGAATAGAATAAACTATTTTTTTTATGTTAAACCATATTTAAAATTTTAAATATTAAGAGCGAATTAATGAATATTTAAATTTTTTTAATTACTGACTTAACACATACAAAGTTAATTAAAATTACAAATGCAAAATCAGATAAATTTGGCAATCAAAAAACTCGAATTGCAATTACCAGTAGTTTGTAATTAAATGTGTATTTAGATGCCCGAGGTCTGAAAAAATGTAATTTTTTTGCGGTGATTTGTCGCCATCATATAATAAATAACTTAGCTTTTTAGATGTCAAATCTGCATAACTTAGAGATGATGTTATGTTAAAATCTTTATTTCTTTCGTTTTATAAAATTTTTTTTTATATTTTTTTGCGTTACATCCAGAAGACATTTGTAATTATTGTAGACATTTTATTGACAGCGAAGGAAGGGCATTTTTTAATAATATTTTTAGAATGTTTCTGTAAGTTCGTTTATATGTATGTTTTATTTGCAAATAAAACTGTTGCTGTAAAATATTGTACTGCAGTCCGAAAAATATTGACAATATATTTCTAAAATGTTCGAATTGAAACAATTTCATTTACAGATTTAAACAACGATTCAGATTGTCAAAAGAAGCCTTTGGCTACATTCTCTTGCGGCTAGATTTTGCTGGACACATGTCAACAGCAGTACCGTCAACGCTACGGTTAGTTGCAACTCTTTCACTATTTGCTACTGGTAGCTTTCAGCATGCAGTTGGAAATGATTATTTGATTGGCATGTGTCGAAGTACTGTAAGCCAAAAAATAAATAATGTTACAAGGACACAACTGCGTCTGGATTTTATAAGTTTTCCCCTGAACAGTCATCTGAATGCATGGACTCGTTTTTGAAGAAATATAAAATTTCTGGAGGTTTGTTTTAAAGAGACTATATTTACTAATTTTACATCTTTTTATTTTTTAAAGACATACTTAGTTATAGGATGTATGTATACATGACACCCATATTGGTCTTTAAAAACCAACTAACAACGAACATATATTCTTTAATAGAAAAGGCTTCCATAGCCTCAACTCTATGATAGTAAGTTTTTTTAAACAAATGATAATTTTTTTTTATCTATGTGTGTACATATGTATGTAAGTTAATTTCTGTTTTTAGATTTGTGACCATGAATATAAGTTTTTGGCAGTCAATTCAAAATATGGTGGTGCGGCACATGATTCGTTTTTTGGAAACATTCTGATGAAGGGGATCTGCTGGAAGGACAGTTCAATAATAAACAATTAAAAAATAGTTGACTTTTAGGTAAATGTAATGGCAACAGTTTTATAGCATTGTTATTTATTATTATATCTATTTTTGTAGTTTTAGGAGACTGATGGTATAATACACTGTATAGGAATCCTCAGGAAGGTTCAACGGAAGCTTGTGGTATTTGTTATAACGTAGAAAATAAGGAAATTTCTTTGTAGGGCCCATCATCAGTTTTCTTTTTTGAAGCTTTGTTAAAAGATACATTTTTTTAACGTTAAATTTTTGATCTGTGTAAACCTTTGAAACAAAAAACATAAATTAAATAATCAAATAACGATAAGTAACTATATGCAAGCATATGAACATGCCTAACGCCACAATTTTGAATTTTTAGTTGGTGGGCCAAATGAGCTTAAACACACAGTAAGTGTTTTCCACAGTCTGTTCACAACAACTTTTCCCTGCCCACAATTTGGCAGAAGGTTTTTTTTGCTAAATCGGGATGCTCTGACATGAACTCAGCCATTATTTCCTTTTGTTTGGCATTTATATTTTTTATACTTGTCCTAAAAGTTAACGATTAAATACATACATTTGTTTCATTAAAAAATAAATAAAACTAAATTTTTTTTACTTCTTTGTAGACCACACAAATTAGAATATTTTTTTTTGATTTACGATAGTTTTTTTGGTGTTGAAAATTTTAACAAAAAAAATACTCGATCGATGACTGGATATCGAAAGCTATCTTTTAAAATTGTGTGTTCGATATCAAGTGCCGTAATCTCAAAATAAAAAGGTTGATCAAAATGACTCGACATCGACAGTGGCGATTAGGCCCCAGAATTGGTTCATAGCCAGCTTACTCAAAGATATACACAAATTAAATGGCTCTTAATGGCTCGGTTTTTCACATAAAGTTGTAGCACAAACAGTTTTTACACTTTTTTCTTACACGTATGTAAAATATGTACCAGAGGCCCTTTATAGAAAATTTTATAAAATTATTAGTTCCTTGCTTCTGGGTAAGTTTGCACCACATTTATGAATCGTTTTTAAAATTCTGTTAATCATAATCAGAAACACTGGTAAAAAATATAACCAAAATATAGGAAAATAACCCCAAAAACTTATTTTTTTTATTGGGTTATTTTACTTTTTCAGCAGAAAACTACATATGTATGTAAGAAGAATATATAAGGTTTTCCATAGTGGATATAGCAATATTAACGGGGTTTTCTCTTTATTTCGCTGTAGATGTTAGTAAAAACTATTTATTTTTTCTGCAAAAATATATAACCTCTACGCACACAGTAAGTATTAATTTAGCAAAGCATTACGAGTATTACTTATCCACTTCTATAATTTTAGTTAAGTTTAAATGACGCGAATAAAGTAGTAAATTATAAATCATTTCCACAATGTGCTGGAAAACTGCTGGTTTTCTATAGCTTTTTTTTATTTACACAACATAGTTATTTGTGTGAATGTAATTGTAATATGTATTTGTATCCATTTTTATTAAGTAAACAATCAGTGTTTTATGCACTCAACCAAAAAGTCAAACAATTTTTTTCACATACCTTTCGACAAAATCCATTAAAGCGTACATAAATACCCTACCAAAAACACACATACATATATACACTAGTACTAACTCGTATATGTTTAAACAAGATCTTGTGTCACATTGTAAACAGTTACAGACATCTGAGTAAAAACATTATTGCTATTGGCATTATAACAAATTGACATTTTATTGATTGCAAAATAATATTTTTATAGTTATAATAACTATATACAAATATATTGATACACACACACGTACATATAAGGTATACATGTCCATACGTGCAACTATGTATTTATTTGAAAACTCATACACAAAATGACATAAAATTTATGTCCAAGTATAGACAGTGTGTCATGTCAGTATACTTCTTTAAAAGTTAAAATATTTCTATTGGCTTCTCAACGATGACGCTCCGATTTTCTGAGCCCTGGATGCGGCAGTTTTGCTTATTGTTATTCTTTGATGTGAAAATGGGCTTCATTTGAAAAGATGGGTTTTTGGTAAAAATGCTCATCTTCGATCTTCATCGAGTTCGGCGATCGTGTGGGGAACTGTTGGGCCAGCCGTGACAGTCATTTGAATTACATCGTTTTTCATTCATAAATGTCAAGGTTCACGTTTTCTAAAGCAACGTACAGTGAACTCGCGCTAATATGAACTAATAAAAACCAAGGTAGTTCACATTTTCGATTGTAAAAATTTGTAGCGCCATATTGTGTTTTTTTGCTTAAAAAAGTCTAGAAAGTATTTAAACTCTTAATATTTGTAATATAACATATAATTTGTTGGAAACTTAACGATTTTTTATTTTAAATTCACTTTTTATATTAAATGCTTACTTAAACAAATAAAATTAAATATTTCAATTCATTGTACAAATAAGTAAATAAATATTTTAGGTAAGGAAATAATCGGTTATCATGTTTTGAGTTGTTTTTTGTTCTAATAACTTTTTAATTGCTGCATCCTTTAATTTCTTCAGGACTTGTATATCTTTCTGGTCGATCAATTCAGACACGGCCCACTGCAGTGCTTAATTAAAAATTTCGACAGCTTCCTTTGGTTTTATTTTGTCCATCATTGGAAGTTCTGAAGATCGCAGCGTTTTACGTTTCCCTGGTCCATAATATGTGTTATTAACAATCCTAGAAGTTTTATTCTTCTTATTTCGTATCGAACAAGTGGTAGACTTCCCAACATTATATTTTAAACTTAGTGATGTAACACTTGATCCTTTTTTCAAATGTTCTAAAATTTCATATTTTCATTGTTAGTTAAAAACTTTCGGTTATTCTTAGGCATCTTTGTTAATATACAGATATGACGAAAAAATATTAAGTTAAAGTGTTTTCTATGCGTAACGAAAGACTGACCTCCATTAACAAAACTCAAAATATCTCTAAATGTATTGTTTTTATTTTTTATTCAATCAGGGGAATCAATCAATCAATTCAATCAGGAAACTTAAGAAAATAAACAAAAATTTCCAAAATTTTTATTTACTTTTTAGAGCCATTAAAATTTGTTCACTATTTAGAGCGTTAATATAAAAAAATAGGTGTTCACATTACTGGATAGTTCATTACATTGGAAGTTCATATTACCGCGAGTTCACTGTAATCTTTATTAGTACATTTATATGATATTTATTAATTCTTATATAACCCATTTAAATTAAAAATGGCAAAATTCATACTAAATATATATCATTTCGAATGGTAAATGAAAAAATGGGATCATGAGAAGCTATTCATTCTCACCTAAATGAAAAAAATCTTTAACGTAGTCAAATAAATTCGTGCCAACGAAATACGCACATGATATATATATATATAAATCATTTTTCTTTAATTATTAGAACACCTAACAAAGCTAAGAGTTCATCCAGTACGCTTAGGTGATTGAAACAATTCAATGATCACGTGTGCAGTTTTTATCTCAAGTCAAAATTTATATACATACATATGTATATAGTAGTTTTAAAAATTTGTTGATTGTCCGAAAAATAACTTAATGCACCGTATATTGTATTAGTTTATATAAGACATAATATCCTCTTACTTGGCAACATAGGAAAAAATTAAAAGAAATAAGAAACAACAACAACAAAGAGAAAATAATAACAATAATAATATTTATACATCTAATGGACTTTCTAAATATGTGAAATGAAAAATAAAACACAATTTTCTTAATGAAATTTAATATCAAAACAAATGATATGGGCGGTCATGTCAAAAACCGATTGAGTGCAAGCCCAATATGTATGTATATGTTGGTGGAAGTACGGGTGACTGCCACCACAGTTAATATGAGCCATAAATTTCAAATTTACTACCTTAAATACCACCACAATTACAGTTGGAGAAATAACACATATGTATTAGAGTTTTTCTTTTCCCGGACTTTTTCATTTCCCGGGAAAGCGGGATTGAATTTTTATTTTCCCCGGGAAATTCCGGAAATTCCCTACCAATGATAAAACGATACAATATACGTTCGACTAAGGATAATTTACGACAGCACAATAAACATAGCAGTCAGGGTCATATTACACCTTTAGTATGAAAAGCAACTTTAATCATTTAAATTTTTTAGGACATATAATTTTGTACCCCTTAAACTCAGAGCCCGATCTTGTTGAAAAATTAAATCTAAAATACAGTCTAATAGGACTAACTTCGGTGCAAATTTCATCCCGATCGAAAGACATCGGTTTCAAAAGTTGGTGCACTTGACATGAAAATGGGTCATTTGTATTTATATAGTCAAAAGAGCATTATATAATCACTGGACACTTTCAGCTTTTTCACCACTTCCTTGAAAAAAATGTAATATCTTTTTTTTAGAAAATTATTTTCTATAACAAGGGTTTATTTATTTGTCGATTTGACAATTTTTGAAATTTTAAAGTTTGTTGTTGCTGTCTGTCTATATGCGGCATTTCACTGATGCTTATACCAGAAGATCGAACTATTCTTCAAAATATTGAAGAATGTTTTAGGATCAAAAAAAAAACATTCAAAAATTTCTTCACGAAATCAACAAAAAAGAAAAACGAAAATATTAATACTAAAGAAAATTGTTTTTTTGTTTATTTTTTAAGAAATTTTTGAATGTTTTTTGGATTTGTTTTTAATTAACGTTTAACCTTTCTGAATTTTTTAAGAAAAGTCTTCTGATAATCTGGTATAAGCACCAGCGCTTTTAAAATTAATCAAGCACACTTTTATTTCATTTTAAAAAACCAGGAAATTCCCGGAATTTCTTTTCCAGAAAATATGGCGAATCCCGAATGAAAAACTCTAATATGTATGTAGTATATGTATGCGAATGTAGAAATGTACGATTATATTCCTCATAGCTCAAGGAGCGTTTATTAACTGGTACGTACAAATACACACATAAATAAATTTAAGAAACTTTTTTCCGTTTGTTATGAGTTAAATTGATTGGTTTATAATGCCACAATACTTTACCACAAATATTATTTGTCCCAAGGCTTAATTGTTTTAAAATTTGACTGGTAATTGATTTCGGCTTACCAAAAGAAAAAATTTTTATGAGTGAGGAAATGTATTGTGATAACACAGTCATTAGATATGTGATGAAGGAGGCTCGAAAAAATTGAATTTGTGCATAAAATAGAAATTTGATAAAATATATCAATAAAAACGATAAATAATAGATTTCGCCGGTTTTAAAGTGCCAATTTTATATAAAATCTCTGTAATTGCAACTGTTTTACTCAAATATGCATATTCTGCTAAGGAAAATCGCAGATTATCGAAAAATTAGTTTGAGAAAATGGAAGGGTTCCTGCCAGCCGCATCTCTGCAATCAGATGCTTTAGCCCTTTTCTCCTAAAAGGAACCAATAATAACGGATGTGCCATTTGATTTGAAGCTATTGCTATTTCCTGTTCGTCTAGAATTTGCGAGACGAAGAAAATTTGAATTAGCTTTGATTTTTTAAAAGAAAACTTGTTTCAAAAATGATTCAAATATTTAACAATTCGACAAAATTGCATTTAAAAATTTTCTTTATTCGAGGAAAATAAAAATTTTTCTTATGATTTTTCAAATGATAACTTCAGTCAATATTCATGGAGTAATTATATTTTCAATTATTCCTATACTTTTTCTTATGGACTTCTCCAGCAGAATTTAGAAAGTGGAAACACATACATACATACTTATGTACTTATATATGTACAAATGTTTTTTATGTGCAGATAGAAGTATTATAACAGTTTGATGTAGTATTGCGAGCTTTGTTTTATTATTATTGAAAGTAAAATTTATGCAAAAGCAGATATTAACTTTTAAATTAAAACACACTTTTGCAACGTATAATTTGAATACTATAATAAACTAAATCTTGCATCATTAATCAGAAAATATTATATCTCAGTAATATAAATATTTCCGAATGGCTGTACATATTCTGAAAATTTTATATATATATACTATTTTCTTTAGTGTATATGTATGTATATGTATACGTTTATTATTTTTTACCCGTTACGTTATCTAACCTTGACTAATGTTTTAACAATGACTATTGACTATTGACTATTTAAATTTATCGTTATTGCTTAAACGTATACAAAATATTGGAATATGTATGTATGTATGTTTAAATGTTTACTGCAAAATTGTCTAACAATAAGTCTAGAAATTTGTTTTTAATAAATTGAGATATTTTTTGAATTACTTGTCACGCATAAAAACTTTTCAGTCAAAATGCTTTGTCACCATAATTGTTCTTATTTTGACAGGACTTTAATTTTACACACAGTGACGTATTCTTAGTAGTATATATTATGTATGTATATATGTATGTAAGTATGTTTGTATGTAGCCTAAAATTGTGTGAGCAGCACAGGTAGAAAATATAAAAGAAAAATGTATTAATATTAAGCTCTTGTTGGTGACAACTTTTAAATGCTGCGAATTTTCATTGTCTGTCTCCTCTGCATAAATACCAAAGTTGTGATAGACTTTGTCTAAAATATGCAGCAGAGAACGTGTGCAGAATAGTGAATGAAATACATAAGTAGTTTAGTTATGATTAACTACAAGTATTTAAGTTTTTTAAATTAGGTATGAATACGAACTTTGTGTCTGTATTAAAGTTTTAGTTTTCACTAGAATGTGGTAAGTACTGGGAATGAACTTACGTATTGTTTAAATGTATAATCGATAATATGCCAATGAGTGGCATATGATTTTAAAAATAAATGTTAAATTTTTTTGCAGTTAAATAGACTAGATTTTGTCAATAAATTAATTAATCCCTATAGAAAAAGTGTCAGAAAGAATGTATGATCTTATTATTCCAGCTAGCTCCTTGGAATTTTGGACACGTGATTCTTAACCTGAATTTTGGGCGCAGTGACACATAAAATTCTACTTTCATGCTAGATCAGGGCTTCTTACTCCTTTTTCATTCACGACCCCATTTATGATTGCGAGTTTCCTGGCGACCCCATATATATATATATAAAATATATATATATATATATATATATTTGGTTTATTTATTAGGTAACAATATACAGTTTTAGAATACGTTTAGAAACATACATTAATCAAAAATTGCAGAAAAGTTGTAAAATTGTATTTTTATAGGTATAAAAATTATGTGCCCTATTTTTCATCAAAATTGCATTTTTTACAATAACATAAATAAAAGGGAATTCTTTCCGTTTTAGTTCGCTCAAATATATTCGAACGCAATCGTTGAGTGG
This sequence comes from Paykullia maculata, assembly GCA_003055125.1. Classification (NCBI taxonomy): domain Eukaryota; kingdom Metazoa; phylum Arthropoda; class Insecta; order Diptera; family Rhinophoridae; genus Paykullia; species Paykullia maculata. The sequence goes on from NDXZ01033174.1 coordinate 10,258, forward strand.
TAAGTATTAAATTAAAATTAAAGGAAAAAATTATGATGTTTGATGTTATAAAATCGTGCTCTCGCTACCCCAGAATTTTGCTACGCGACCGTATTTAGGGTCGCGACCCATAGTTTAAGAAAGCCTGTGCTAGATAAATGTACCAAAAGCAGATTTATATTATTAAGGTTCACAATATTTAAAGAATAAACATGGCGAGATGTAATCCCTTTTGGATTTAAAATCGTACACGGATGACAATTAAATTACCTTAAAATTTTAATGATTGTCCCTTATATTTATCTTGAATGATACATCACTACATAACAATTTCCAAACACTACAATTTCCAAAAAAATTATAAGGCTTATTGCATTTAAAATCAATTACAAAATGACAAGTTAAGACCTTCACCCTATTGAATTAATTCAAATTCGATATATAGGTCCTTGACATAAGAAACTCCAATGCACAATTTTATAGCGAATTGAAACTTCAAAAAATTGACAAAAATGTACCAAAAGAGGCTTACAAAATTATATGTATATATGTTCTATATTTATAAACTCTGAGTTAAATATATGATATTTACATCTAACACTAATCATCAATCAAAGAGTGCTGATAATGAAAACCGTATTTGGTTTCGAAAATGCATTCTACTCAGCTAGTGTCGGCAAAAACTTATTTTTCACATTATTATTCATTCATTATCACAAACGAAAAATTAAATTTCGTAGAAATTTAAAAAATGAACTTGAGCCAGAATAAAACTAAAAATAATTTAGTTATTATATATATATTTTAATTATTATTAAATTAAGACGGTTTTAAAAAGAAGTTAAAAATTTAAATACAAAGTTATAAAGTAGAACAGCGACTGGAATTTGCGACTCACTTCATTACATTAATTGTTAACATTATTAATTTAAGAAAAAATATAAATTGTATATAAATATATTTATTTTTCCAAAATATATTTGACTTGTTACTACTCGCGTGAATAGCCGCAGGCTGGGTTTACAATATACCGATTTTATTTCCTTGAGCAGATTTCTTTCCTTCTTCCAGTTTTTTTAACAAGCTTCTAGTTCTAAATTAATAAAACTTTTTGCCTCTGTTTAAAAAGGTGTACTTAGTTTTACTAAAATACTGTATTGTTGTTAACTGTTAAACCTTTAAGGATACAGAATATATATACTTTATAGCAAATGAATATTGTAGAAATTACAAACGGAATGACAAACCTATATATACCCTTACCACATATGTGAAGTGTATAAAAAAATCAATTATGTACTTCTAGTGAAAATCTAGTAAAAGCTAGTTAAATTACTCGAATAAACCAAAAAAGTGAAGGTTCTTTTTTTATTTCTTTATTCGACTTGTGCAATCAGACATAATAAACGTTTTGGTTCTGTTTTAAGACAAAAAATCCCTAAGAAAAACGCTCTGTGAATTTTTATTTCGTTGGTTTTCAAGTTTAATTAATATTGCTCGAAAAAAAGCAAAGCAATATGATTGTGAACCACAAAACATTTGCATTTCCAAATACAAGTATCTATGACTTTGACTATGCATGTGGAAGTTTTTAAAACTCGACAAAAATAAAAAGAATTAAAAAAAATATGCAATCATATACAAAAATATAAGTATATGTATATAAACATATGCATGTACATGTCTACACAGACACATAAAAAGTAAATGTGTTAACCAGCGTTGCCATTGTTGGTCTTTTCCGATCAAATTTGGTCGGAAATTATTTGTTTGGTCGGATGGTAGGCCAAAACTATTTTAGTCGGTTTGAGAAATTTACGCATGTAAACTGCAGCCAAAAATATTGAGGTTCTTGGTCGTAATATTTTCATTTTTTTCCGCATAGTCCAAAAAAAAAAAAATAACTGAACTTAAACAATTTCAGAAATATTAGGTGTTTTTTATACAAGATGGTTTTTTTAGAGGGAGTTATTGTAAGAATTATAGAACCGTATTGATACTGTATGTATTTCCGTTTGTAATTTGTACAATATTCATTTACGACCCTATAAAATATATATATTCTGGATCCTTATAGATAGGGAAGTCGATTTAGCCATGTCCGTCTGTCCGTGTGTATGTTGAAATCAATTTTACGTAGCTCCCATAGGTCACCTAGGGTTTTTTTAAAATACTTTTGAAAACATCGGTATTAAAAATTGGAAAGATCCTTCAATAACCGGCTAAGATATAAGCCAAAAAAGACGACTGCTTTTTTTTAAAGTTTTTTTTTACATAAAAAACTGTTTGTTTTTCTAAATAAACTAAAGATATATTTGAAAAAAATTGGACCTTTTGCCCAAATGGGCCAAACATGGTGAAAGGTATATAAAATTTGGCCCAGCCAAATATAGCGCACACTTGTTTTAATGTAATTTTATTAACAAGTAATAGCGCTATATTTGGCTGTGCCAAATCTTATATACCCTTCACTACGTGTATTTAATTATGTATGTATGTGTGTATATGTACACTTATGTATGTACGTATATATTTACATGTCCGAATTTATTAATGATATTAATTTTAGTCCATTTAGGTTTTTCGCTCATATCTTTGCTTTTTCTAGGCCAATTAGTAAATTTTTTTTTAAATATCCCATGTCTACACACAAATACATATAATAATTTTTGTGTAAAAAAAAATTTTTTTTTTGCCTGTACCTCGAAATTTTTTTTGCTTATATCTCGGATTTTGGTGATTTTCAATAGCAAATTTCTGATCGCTTGATACCAATACGTGTCCGTACGACATCGGGGGGCTGAGAAAAGTTGAATTCAACAGACTGGCAGACGGACAGACGGACATGGCTAAATCGACTTCCCTATCTGTAAGGATTCAGAATATATATACTTCATGGGGTCGCAAATGAATATTGTAGAAATTACAAACGAAATGACAAATCTATATATAACCTTGTCACCTGTGGTGAACGCTATAAAAAAAGAAGCAGTCTTCTTAATTTGCTTATATCTCAGTCGGTTATTGATGGATCTTTCCAATTTTCAATACCGATTTTTTCAAAGGTATTTTCAAAAATTTGATACCACATACGACCTTGGGTGACCATAGGCTACGAAAACTTGATTTCAACCAACACACGGATAGACGGATAGACAGACATGGCTTAATCAACTTTCCTATCTATAAGGATTCAGAATACATATATACACTTTATAGGGTCGCAAATGAATATTGTAGAAATTACAAACGGAATGACAAACCTATATACCCTCTTCACACCCAATTGTTTCAAAGAGGTTTAAACTTTCCTAAACCAAGAACCCGATTTTTATTCGATAATACCAATTTTATTATATTGAGAAAAAACCATAGCTTTCTATATGCAATGGGGCTTTTTACCTCCATAACATTAACTGGCTATAGTACTATATTAATATACCACCAAAAAGGGAAAAAATCAATGGAGACAATTATGCAAAAGGGCGGAAATTTAATATTTAGGTACCTTTAGGATGATTCCATTCAATGTCCTGCTCAATAACCTTAACAGGTTGTTGGAGTTTCTTGTTGTTTCTAACGGTCAAACCTAAAAAGCGTTGTCCACTGTCAAAAACCGAAATAGCGCGGTGTCAGCGCTTTGCAATTAGAAAATCCGATGCTGACAGAGCGTTAGGAAGTGAAGTTGGATGCTGATGGTTTTTTTATTGCTGAAAAGTACTGCCATTTCAGCAACTTTCACGTCAAGTCTAGCGATTTACTCACTCTTTTATATCTTTTAGCTATTTAGGTAAGTCACTTCAGCAACACTAGACGCCATTTAACGAAATGCTCTAATTTAAGTTCGACTGTAAACTAAATATGTGATAATATTACAAGCAAAAATGACTATTATTAGGCTTGTTGTACATGGGACTATCATCCAGTTTATGATCTGTTTAAATATTAGAACTTAAAACTTGCAATACAAATCAAAAAAAATTATTTAATAATTATTTCTAAGAACTCATATTGTATGAAAATGTTCAAATGACGACACTACAAACTCTATTTATTATACCCTTCACACCCACACTTGTGTTAAGGGTATATATAGGTTTGTCATTCCGTTTGTAATCTCTTCAATATTCTTTTGCGACCCTATAAAGTATATATATTTGGGATCCTTATAGATAGGGATGTCGATTTAGTCGTG
>NDXZ01033180.1:0-10036 GCA_003055125.1 Paykullia maculata
TAGTATTTATAAATGATAAGAAAAATAAATAAATAAATAAATTTAAACAGAGCCTGATAACAAAAATTTATAAAATATATTTTTTTTTTTAATTTTCACATTTGATCCAATCGCAAATCTTAACCTCCGGCTCTCGGTATCAAATTATCATAAGCGGCAATACAGAAAAAAACAAAACCAGAAGTCTTCGAATAAATTAATGTATTTACATATGTGTATAACTATTTATAAGAAACATTCTTATTTTTTTCATAAATTTAACAATTTTACAAGAAATAACATTTCAACAAAGACATGAAACAGTATAACATGTTTGTTATTTGACATCGTGTTCTTGTTCATAAAATGTCGGCTACTAGACTTGTCAAAAACATTCCTTAATTATTATAATAAAATGAGGATATAATTAATTTTAAGAATTTAGGTTTTTTTTTTAAATTTCGTAACAGAGAAACAATAATAATTTAATGATATTTATTAATATTTTGGATTTAATTTATCTTTAACTATTCGAAAACGAATGTTAGTTTCACATATGGACTTAAGTTTAATGCAGAAGTTTTAGTAATGGATTATTTCTAAAACTTACTTTTTAACAGTGGGCACGAAATAAAATACAATGCAACATTATGGATCTTAGCATTTTTTGCAATTGATTCTATAAGATATTATTACTGATACTAAAGCACTGGTTCCAAACTTATGATTTTAGAGCCTGGTTTCAACATTTTCCATGTAGTTGTTTTTTTCTTAAAGAAAAAGATTTATATGGAAATATCTTAAGAGACCTAAATTGTTTTTATTCACTTTACAACTACACATTTGAGGTGACGCAATCTAATGTAAAAAAAAAACTTTTTTAAAAACCTTTTTTTTTATTTATTTATAACAATTAAAGTGAGTTGCCAAATTATTTTGATTAAAAGTCCTCTTTAAGTACAACTTGTTCACAATGCAAATCTTTTCTTGTTGCCCCTTTTCAACGGTAACGTTAAACATTTATTCACTTCATAAAGAGTAAACAATAATAAGGTCCAGTTTTTACACTTTTTCTATAAAATGTAATAAAGATTTATTAACTTTTATGTTCATTAAAATTTTATGACTATCAATAACTTATATTTTAATAATAAGGGAATATTCTCAAAAAAAAAAACAAAAATAACAAATCTTTTAAAAAGACACAATGTTTACTTAGCTTACCTGTGTTTTTTACTTTTTCTTTATGTTCACACATTTCAGTCAATTATTTTTAATTTTTTTATCAAAAAGTTTTAATTGAATACATTTATTTTAATAAAAAAGACTTCTTGCTTTTAACATACAATATTTATAAAATGATAACACATCCTTTATTTTAAACTTTGCATAATTATTTTGTAATGTTTTCTGTTTTGTTGGTAAAGAATCTTCTTTTATTATTTTTTTTCTAAGTCAAGTCACACCGCATAATGTCGCACATTTCTCTAACTGATCTCCACAGGGACAAGCAATGCAGTTTTATAGTAAAAAACGTAGAAAATTATTTATTTTTAATTTTATTTGACTTGTGAAAGTAAAACAAAACACAAATACATACATACATATGTATGTATATACAAAAATATATATTATCACAAGTAGTAATAAAAAAAATTTTAAATCTTAGATGCGATTCTATGAAGATCTTTATAGACTAACATCTTGTTTCTCTGCATATGCCTTGAAAAATGTACACCCTATTTATTGGGGTAACCTCTGATAATTTAGATATTTAAAGATTTTTAAATGTTTTATGTACAGGAGGGTTTTTTATTTTGTGTAAAAAATAAATTAATGAAAAGTCAAAAAAATTCTAGAAAGATTTGAAAACAATAATAGCTATGACAGATTGTTTAAGGTAATGATTTTTTAATGTAAAAAGAGTTATTTTACCATAGGTGGGATTTGTATTATGTATGCGCTTTTGTTGACGCCTGCAGCAACCAACAACTTTAAGTTACGAATTTCACTTTCTGCCTCAAAAAGCGATATCCGCCCGTCTATCTGACTGTTTGTATACATATCTAAAATTTGCTACACATACCTTTTTAGACCGAAATCGGAATTAACCAAAATTGGAATTAATCGTATAGTATTAAACAACAAATAACTCTTACATAAACAGAAGTGCATCCTCAATAACTCAAACCCTTTTAAAACTATTGCACCTATGATGAGTTTGATTGGTAAATCGCCTTTGTTGTATGGGGTATAACATATCTGAACTTAACCGACTATTACTTTCTTACTTGTTTATATATATAACCCTTCACCACAGGTGACAAGGGTATACTTATATAAGTCTGTCATTACGTTTTTAATTTCTTTAATATTTATTTGCGACCCCATAAAAAGATAGGAAAGTCGATTTAGCCATGTCTGTCTGTCTGTCTGTCTGTTGAAATCAACGTTTCTTAGCCCCCTAATATCGTACAAACCCGGTTCTGATATCAAACTATTTACACTGACCGAGATATAAGCCAAAAAAGACGAATACACATTTTTTTTTACACAAAAATTAATTATATTTGTGTTTAAAAAATGCCGTTCTGGTCACTAAGACAAAAATTGAACCAAAATTATGTTTTTTGTTTAGGTTTTAAAAAAGAAAAAAGTACTATTTGATATTGATTTAATTATTCCTTTGTAATAAAATTAAATTCTCTCTACCAGCCTTATTTTATGTCTCCATATCAAATATTTTAAGCACATATTTAAACACGTTAAGGGTTTTAAACTTTAAAAACGCAAAACTGTTTTCTCTGACCTCTGATTTAAAAGATCTCGGGCAGTTTTTGACTTTGTAATTTAATATGAATTTGGTAGTTTTATTTAAAATTTAGGTTATATTTAAATACAGTTTTAGTTTTCAGTTCTAATATATTGTTCTTATTTATTTGCCATAGAAATTTTTCATTTAAAAGTCAACATTCAAACTATTATTCTGTGTATGTGTATAAATCCCTCCCAATTATGCAGTCGTAGCGAAATCGTCTTTGCACATTAATTCAATAACATTATTTGTCAAACAACCAGTTTTTCTAATATAAAAACATATTTTCGTGCTTTATTTAAGTTTTAAGTTATCCGCTTCCAAAAATCATGCCCCTTATATGCAATTGCTGTAAGTAAGCTGTGTAAAAATGGTTTTCACTATACAGATATTTTGTATATGAAGTTTAACGGTTTAAAATTACAAGAAAAAAATAATGTATGAGTTTTTGACATTTGAAAAATATCAGCTGATTATGATTATAATGACCTATGTAAATGTCGGACTAGCACACATATGTATGTCTAGTATTTCTTTTGATGGTTTTAGTTGTTGTTAGCTGGATTAAGATGTTTATTATAATATAAACATCTAGATAACGCAGAAAAATACTTGAATACACAACTTAAGTACACTGAGAAAATTTGAATTACATATATTTTAAATCTAGTTAAAAAATTTGAAACAAATTACATTAGGGCTATTAAATGTATCCATATATTGCAAGTTTGTTTTAATTATTGCAAATTTATTTTAGCATTTAACTCGTCATATCCAATTACTATCTCTGATCTCTCCGTGCATTTCAGTTAATTGACTGTTTTTTTTTATTATTTTATTTTTGTGTCTGTAAAAGATGATTAAGAGTATATGTATATGTATGTATATATATTTTCAGTAATAATAAAAAGTAGAGATTAGTAGGAAGAATATTTATAAAAGGTAAATTTAACATTATATACATATTTACATAAGTGCGCGTTTTATAGAAGACAGTAGAATAGTTATTATGTAATGTCAAAAAAAAAAAAATATTTTGTATCTTACAACAGAAAAAAATGGTAAAATATATACCTACATACATCTACATATGTATTTCGGTAGGATTCTAATATAATGAAATAATTCTTTACGTTGCTTAGGAGGTTTATGTAGAAGCAAATGTGTATGTATTTATTGACGTCTGATTCATTAAACGCTTTTTATCAGTGCTATTCTCGAATTAATTTTTATTTATTAATTCTTGAACAGCTGTGACAACACGAAAGCTTTTCTTATTTAAAAAATCTGCAAACCCAAAAATACATTAGGAAGAGTGTTCTATTTGTTAAAACAACTAAAATGTTTATATTTTTATTATTATTTATTTTTTGATTCTGCAATAAAATTTTAAATTAAAGAAAAACAAACAAAATATTTCAAAAAACTATGTTTTTTTGCCAAATTAAATGTTCGATGCTAATCGGCAAAAGCTGTCTAAAGTACATATGGGCCTATGGGTAGTTTAACAAATAAAAAAGATTAATATTTTTTTTAATAATTTGTTTTGAAATTTTTATATGCCGAGATCCCGGTTTAAGACTTTGAGATCCTATCCCTATCTCTATATTCCTAAATCCAGTTCCGATTGGCATCTATATTTGCGATATTAAAATAAACATACCACATCTTATGGCAGTAAAGCTTTCGTAGCACCACTATGTTTTTAACCTATTTAATATCGATTGATTGTTTACTTCAATCAAATTCAAACTAGACAATTTTTACTATCAAATAAATTAAATGCCAAATATTTTATAACATATTTTTAATATTACTTTTTATGTTTAATAATTATAATTATTGTTTAAGCTCAAATAAACAAATAACAATAAAATTGATTAGTTTACTTTAGACAAAAGCAATTTAGTAAAATATACTTTTGGATTATTAACCACCAATATGTTTAATTAAGTCTGGCAAGCCATACCGATTAATTGCCATTTAGATTTAGATATCTTTTCTGATAAAAAGCAGACATTGCTTGGTGTTATGCTGGGGGAATTTTAACTTAATATATATTCATATGTATGTATATTAGAGTTTTTCATTCGGGAAAAAAATGCCGGAAAATTTGATATAAAAAGCGCTAAACTGTGAAATAAAGACAATATTGTTATTTAAAATAACATGTTTAACGTTTTCAGTCGAAACACTGTCGAAAAAAAATTACTTTAATTACTGCTTATATAATTGTAAATACGTGATGTTAATAAATAGATGTAAAATCAAATCCGATATGTAAGACAATGCCGGATTCTCTAAAATCGGATTGGTGAAAGTAGGAAGCTGAACATGTAAACACTTTTAAATTTTTTTAAAGATCCAGATTTATTTAGTAGAACAAAAACAAATTGTTCCCACTTGCTTTAAAAAATTAAATGATTTCATATGCATAAAAGTATTTTTTGATTATTTTCAGAAAATGCACTAAATACTTTTTATGGAAGAGATGATGGCAGAAGTAAAAGACTAACATTTAAAGAAATTTTGGAAGAAGCAATTAGTAAAAAAAAACTCTGATTTAATTTAAAGAAAATCATTTTCAAAATTTTTAAATTTGTTGTTAGTTTTAAGCTGCCTGTCTAATGCTGCATTTCACTGACGCTTATACCAGATCATCGGTAGTCTTTCAAACTATTGCTTTAAAAAATTCAAAAATGTTGTACGATTAAGTGAAAATTCAAAAACAAATCCAAAAAAAAAATCAAAAATTTCTTTAAGAAACCAAAGAAAAATTTTCTTTCATTTCAATGTGTTTTGTTTTTCTCTTTTAATGGTCTCGTAAATAATTTTTTGAATGTTTTTGAGTTTTCAGGAATTCTCATTCAATACAACATTTTTGAATTTGAGTTGAAAAATAAATCCCACTTTCTCGGAAAATGTTGAAGTCCGGGGAAAGAAAAAATCTAATCTATATACATACATATAACTAAACAAAGCCAATAATACCAGGTGTTTTTTTTTTCTGAGTCTAAGAAATTTTTATTTAATTAAAACTCAAAAACGTGTTCTAAAAAGACCTTAAAATACATTTTATTTAAAAAAAAAACTTTATGACATTGAATTCATATATGATTTTGGAAATTTCGACGCTGTTTCCGGTGCACGCAAGGTGTTATTTGGAAAACCAATTTTCACACTCTTTTATATACATAGATTTTTTTAAAATTACTGGCTTCATGTAACGTCATCTAACTTAAACCACATGCCTGCAATATTAATGCTCTTCAATTTAGACACGTAAAACTCAGTGATTATGCCTTTGTAACACTTACTGTAGACTGAAGGCATATATATATTTAAATAATTCCACAGCCCCATAAACCAAAAGTATGTTTTATAACAAAAGAAAGTTTTCAAATGTATAAATAGGCTCATAGTGATTTTCCCTTATCTAATAAATATAACACGTTTAAAATACTGTACACAAAAATGTCAGAAACTTTTAACAAATACCATTTAACTACAGATAGATTTAATTTTGTTGGCATTTTATTTTCTATTTCCTACTTTTTTTAGATAATAAAAAGCCTTTTTTTTAATTCTTTTTTTTTAATTTTTAATAAAAAATAAATGAAAAATAAAAGCGTAATATTTGGTTGTCGTAGCAGTAGACGTGCAATGATGACTTTAATTTGGTTACAACAATATATATTCAAAATTTGTTCCCATATAAATAAAAAAATATATGAATTTTAGGATAAGCTTTTTGCGGACGTAACAGTGAAACACTGCGCAGAAATATTTTGATAAATTTTAATCTGTAGAATATTTCATAAATTTAAAGGAAAATATAGATTTTGTACTCAAAAAATATATATTTAAGAAATTGTATTATCCATAATCCTTTTTCTATTTTTGACCGATTCCGATAATTTTCAATACTAAATGTGTTCACGGACCGATAAATGGACATTTGTTTCTTAACTAGATCTTTTTAGGGTTCTTAAACGTATATTTCAATTTGAATAAACTGAATGACCAAATGAATATATGCTCTATACTTTTTAAAACTTTTCGAAATGCTCTGCTTTAAATCTCTAGACATTGTTTAGTAAACTTTTTACTTAAGCCCTTTATTTGTAAGAAAGTTTTAATATTTTATTTGTATATTATAATTATAAGTATATATTAACATACTGGCAACGGTGCTTGCACAAGTATAATTTTTAAGACCTACACGTATGTATGTATAGGTCAGTTTATTCTCATATTTGTTTTTTATATGTTTTAAAATTAGCTTTCAATATGTTAAAACTAAACATGCATGAAAGAATTTACCAAAAACTTTCCATAAAACTTATTCAAAGTAACTATTTCTGCTTTTAGAAATTGACCTTTCTTTGTGTAAATTTAACTATTAAAATACCGACAAAAAGTTTTTTCTAAAACCCTGAACCCGACCCAAATTTTCTGACCTCAACAAAATTGGTTGTCTATATTTTGTCTGTGATAATTAACATTTGGTATGTCCATTTTTTTTTGTGTTTCTATGGGTAACTGTTATCTGAGTGATTTTGGCTCCCTAAATATTTTATTTGTTAGTTTTGGTTTGTCTGTGTCGTTACTGTCGTCACTGCCCCTACTCCGGTTTTTATTTATAGAAATGGTTTTTCAATTAGGCCAGAAAGATGTCCACTCCAATTCATTCAGTTGTTATTTGATTATTTTCGAATTTAGCACTCAACCGTTGGACCTTTCTTGTTATTTGTCATGGTAATTTCGCATTAGTAATTAATTAATAAACAACAGACTAGACAAATCAAAGTACCAAAAAATTAGTAACGTTTCTTAGTTTTGTTAGTTCTCTTAAATTTAATTTTTTATTTTCATAAATAAATACAAATAAATATCTACATATTTGTAAAACAACCGTTTATTTTGGCTTACTCAATGTAAAGCATTTTAAGCCGTAGCTAGTAATTTCGTTTATAATTTTCTCTAATTTATTTGCTATGTTCTCGTACTTTGCATATTGGATTTTTAAATTATTTTCTTGCTCTTTTAAATATGAAAATTGTCGTCCACTGTTTTCCACTTGTTTCTGGGCCATGGCAAGTAAACTGCTCTTAATGATCTCTTGTTTTTTCCTCTTAACCTCCTGTTTATTTAAAATAGCTTCTTGTAGCTTTAATTTCTTCGATTGGTTTGTTGGAGTTATAGGCATTTTGGTCGATCCAGCTGGGGTCTCCTTAATAAGGGGACCTTCACCTGGCGTATTTACAGCTAATACCGTAGCCAATACATAGCCAAAAGTAAAAAAAGTAAAATATTTCATTGTCTTTAAAAAACTGTTTGTGATAACGAATTTTGTGTTTTTGCTTGAATTATAGGTTAACTTTTACTGTCTGTGCTTTCTAATAAACAAGCCATTTAATAAGTCCAAATTTTTAAATAATAATTAACACATGCTTCAAATTTTCTTAAAATAAATAATTTTTTTTATTATTTTTGCTATTATAAGCACTGTGTTAAATTAATATTTATTTAAATACACACAAAGGACAGGTACGAATCTTAAAGATACACGTTTTGTGTATTAAGCTCTTTTGATATAAATTCTAGTTGTGTAAACACACGTTCATATTTATTGTGTATACTTTTTTTATAGTTTTTTTTTTAATTTTAACCATTTTGCTCCAGAAAGGTCCAGATGTACAGAAAATAACTCTACCGATAACGAAAAAAATTGTTACGAAAGCTTTGATAATTTTTAAAGGCAGTTTTTTTTTGAACAAGTGCGCTGTATTCAGCTGTGCCAAATCTTATATACCCTTCACTACGTGTATTTATGTATGTATGAGTGTGTATATATGCATATGTATGTATATAATATATGTATGTATTAACATGTCCAAAAGATATTTAAAGTCTTAGAAAACTTGATTTTTTTGTGATATTAATATTAGTCCATATGGGTTTTTCGCCCATATCTTTACTTATAAAAAGGTATAAAAAGATATTGTAAATACTTTATAGCTAAAAACAATTGCAAATGTCAAAATAAAAGAAAGAAATAGATTAATATACATACATATGTACATATCGCACACCCAGTTCAAAAGTGACACAACTCAAAATTTCATTTTTCGAGTTTATATGCTTAAACTATGCACAATACATTTGTTTATCTATAAGAAAAATATCCGTGTATATTTTTCTTGTTAACTGTTGCTAAAAAAAAACAGTTATGTCTTTCCTTGTGTTTCAATTGGTATAAGGTTGCAAATCATATAAGTGACTTATTTTTAGTTGTGACAGAAAAAATAATGGTAATAGATCCCTACGCTAAGTGATAAATAATTTTAATTCGAATTCAATGGTCCAATGTTTTTGTTTTTAACTACTTTTATTTACGTCAAAAACAGTTTATTTCGATTTCTGAAAAATTAAAAATTTTGAGTTGAGTAGAGTGAACTGGGTGTGCGATATGCATATTAGATTTATTTCGGTTACGGATATCAATTGTTTAAAAAATATATATTAAAATTTCTTATAAAAGAGAAGAAAATAGGACTTGTAAGGGTTGGGTGTGATTTCAGTTTATGTTGTGTTCTTTAGGCCTTATCACAGGACTTGTGTAAATAAATGTTTTTCTTTTTAATTCTAAAAAAATGTTTTCCACAATGATTTTTTTTTACAGATAATGCGTAGGACGTGTCAAGCTCTTACGCTGTAACAGTTATGATATTTGACTTACAGATCGCCTACAAATTATTAATTTTGTGTTTTTATTGATTTTTTTTTAAAAAAATATAATTCTGCATTCACAGTAAAAAAGATTCAATTTAACAAATTACAGGCGACTTTCTTCACTACTACTCTGAATTGAACTACAAAAAATATTTCTGTCTGAAGAAAATAAATTAATCGTAAAATATTTTCAAATTTTTAGATTTTATATATTTAAATATTATTATATTACATACATCTGATTTTGAATTGGAAATCTAAGAAAATCAACTATCAGGCCTGTCACAAAATTCGATCGAAATTAGTTTAACAATTGTCAAAATAATCGTTATGATATAAACCCTCTTCAAATTATGTTTATTTCTTATTTCTTATTCTTATTATGTTTATTTTTTATTTTACGTTATTTTAAGCTTTTTGCATGTTGATCCTTATAGAAAATGCATTTTGTAATTTGTTGTGCAAAATTAACAAATAGAAAATGTTAAAAGTGGTTTTAACCAAAAC
>NDXZ01033184.1:0-10566 GCA_003055125.1 Paykullia maculata
CTCAACTTGCTGCAAATTGTTTGCATCGTCTGTAGGCACCTTAAAAAAAAAAATTTTATTTTGTTTAAAATAGTTTTGAGGTAAATTAATAATTATACAGAACGAGTTAATCATATAAAAAGCCTTATGACACTTTAGAGCAGTAACAAATTTTCCAATATCTTTGACAAAAACAAAACTATTTAGGGTCTACAGCATCCTTAACCAAATGAGAATTTTATAGCAACATATGACAAAAACACACTAAAAAACAACTACTTTTTTTAAAAATAAAAAAATGAAGCCGAGTCAGCAAGATGAAAATAGTAACAAAAAATATCTTAACTTTACATTGTTTTTTGTCGTTTTATTCTCTGTAAAATATGTTTTTTTCTTCTTGATTTTCAAGGTGTGCCGGGTCAGAATATTGTGACACCAAGTCTAAAATTAGTGCTGAAAATGTGTATCAAATCTAACAACGGGACCCACAATCGTTCATTTATTTAGAAAAAGAAATAAATTTGTTTAATTTAATAAAAAAGTACAGTTAAAAAAAGTTTTTTAAATTAACCCTAATAGAAATATTGGGTCAAACTGTCCCAAAAGCTATACGTTTTCTTAATTTTTAAATAAGGTAAAAATTTATGGAAAGGATTTTGTTTTACAACCTTTCACTGGCGGACCAGAAGAATTAAGTTTTATGATTATGATTTTTAATGCATTTAAAGAGTAGTGAAGGTACTGCATTTAACAGACTAAATAAAAGCACGTAAAAAATTGTAAATAAAAATAACATCAAACATTTTTTAACCAAAAATCAAAAACTTTGTGCATCATACACTAAAATATACTAAATAAAAAAAGATAAGCTAATAAAGCTAATAGGTTCATACCCCATTTATAAAGGTTCTAATCCTTTTCTTTTTAATTTTTAATAATTCATCAAAATTTATATTTTTCAGAATTTTAATAATAGGAACTTTAATTTCCATTTCAGCTAATTATTGATTAAGAGCTTGAACAGGTTTAGAAATTAATTTATTATCTTTTATTCCCCTAATAAGAGATAATAAATTAATATCAACAGAAGCCAGGAAGTTTAAAAATTGCGATACACTTTTCTCGATAGTGATTTACAGAATCCCAAAAAGGAAAAAAAAATTCAATTCAACAAAATTTCGCTTCAAATAATTAAGAATATTAAAGAATAAGAAAGTGATATAGTTTGTGGGTCAGGTTGGCCCAAAGGGTATAATAGGGTTAATTTTAAAAACTTTGTTTTTTAAGGTACAAAGTGGTCTTTATGAGCTACTAGCCAAGCCCGGCGCGCGTTGCTACGCCCCTTAATGAATAAAAGTGCATTCTGAAACTGTATAGTCATGACAGCTCAATATGTGTGCAAAGTTTCAGAAAAATCGGTCCAGTGCAAGTATCTCAAAATTATAACTTTTTTTTTATAGGCGTGGCCCTGCCCACTTTTTTAATCACGAAATTATATTGTTATGACAGTTTAATATGTGTGCAAAGTTTCAGAAAAATCGATCTAGTGAAAATAGCTGAAAATGATAACTTATTTTTTATAGGCGTGGCCCTGCCCACTTTTTTAATCACGAAATTATATTGTTATGAGAGTTCGATATGTGTGCAAAGTTTCAGAAAAATCGGTCAAGTGCAAGTAGCTGAAAAATTAATTTTGATTTTGTATGGGCGTATTTCACTTTTATGTATATGTAGATGGGCGTAGCCCCGCCCAATTTTAAAAAAATATTACCACCCATAAACACTCCCTGGAATGTGTACAATAACTTGCCAAAGTTTGAGTCCGATCGGCTTAACGGTTTCGGAGTCTATAGCTAACACACACACAGACAGACACACAGCCAGACAGAGTTTCACTTTTATATATATAGATTTAGGGTGCCTAGACACGTTCACATTGTATTGGTATGTTTACAATTGCTGCATTGTTTAGCTTTTCGTGGCTACAATTTTGCTAAATATTGTTAGTGAAAAATTTCGATTCCCTAAAAGTTATGCTAAAAAAAGTTTTAAAAAAAATTTTTTTTTCTCTAATTTTTTAATAAAAGTGCTGGAATTTTTTTTTTTAAGAATAACATATTAATTGAGTTTGTGTACCAAAGCCTTAGCTACATTATTGCCAAATATAGTTAAGCCGTATCACCAACTCTGAACCAGCTGTTAGGAAAAAACTGATGACACCTTTTGTAGAAAAATGTTGATAAAAACGTGTTAGGGAGCCCTTAAAATCGTCTTCAAGTTCTATGAAAGACTTTCTTTCTAGTCTAAATAGCAGTTTGGCATATTTTCACAATTGTTGTTTTTTTTTTGTTGCGGTTGCTATTTTTTATTGTTCCTTTTTTTTCAAAAGGTACGTTTATGTATGAATTTTCTCCCAAGTGCTTTCAATTGTTCGTGATGTTTTTGTTGTTGTTGTTGTTGTTGTTGTTGTTGTATACGTGTATTATGACATTATAATAGTCATGTTGTTAAATTAAATATGTTCTCATTTCGGTTTCTTATTTCTCCTAGTTTTTATTGTTTGTGCATGTTTTCATCACAGTGCATGTAGTTGCTTGTGTGTGTTTGTATATTTGGAGCGGGTGTATCAACATTCAATTCCAGTGGGTCATATTTTTTTTTGTTTGCAAAAACTCAATACATAATAATAATAAAAAAACATAAAACGTAATGGGAATTAATATTAGAACACACATACTTTAACACACAATGTGAAGTAGTTTTAGTTGTAATTTTTTTTCATTAACATTCATGGCTCGTCTCGCAAACATGATTATAGATGTGCATATGTATGTTTGCACAAACATATGTGTTCGATTGTGTTTATGTGAGTGTAAATATTTCAAATAGTTTTGCACAACATAAAAAAGTACTCATATGAAATTTTCAATTTGAATTGTTTTTGTATAAAATATTTCTTTGATTTGTTGTGTTTTTGCTGTTTCGCAAATTATTTATGAATTTGTAATTGACACCCATAATTGTCAACAAGGCTGTCTGTCTATACACACTTGTCTTTGACATCTGCCACTAAATCAACTGCATTGGAAAACAGTTTAATTATTTATACTAATTTGATTGGGAAGCAATGAAAAATGACATAAACATTTCCAATGGGACATGTCATTGATTTTGTTGATTTTTCTCCCCCTAATAATTTATTAATAAGAATTCAGTTTTGCTAATTTTCCTTAAAAAGTAACGTTTGTCAATTTTTTTTAACAAATATTTATTTATTTTTATGGAATAAAAAAGTACAAAATAAAAACTGCGAATTTTTTTCCAAAACGAAAATTTATCGAATAGTAATACATATAATCGGAAATATAATTTTAAAACAAAAAATTTTCTATAATTTACAACTTTTTCTTAAACGTTAATATGAAAATAAAAATATCGATATTTTTTTAATATCAATCGCTATATATTGTCGATATTTTACTTTGCAATATATCGATAGGTATATCGATATTTTTTCTTGCAATATTTTTCGATATTTTCAAACTCTGGTTTTGTATTTTGTATTTTTAAAATTTGACATATTTAATCACATTTAAGGTACATATTTGCAAGTCTACAGCAACACCCGTTGCTGTCAAACGCTATGCGCAAATAACACTATGCAACAAATGATAACTTTGTTAAAAACGCCAGAACGTGGCAATATAGGTTCGATTATACAATTAAAGGGTAGTAAAGTCATTTTGTGACCATTTTTTTATGGGCATCAAATGATTCTGAAAATCAGTGTCATCAGTTTTTCTCTAATAGCTGGTTCAGAGTTGGTGATACGGCTTAACTATATGTGGCAATAATGTAGCATAAGGTTTGATGAACAAACCAAGTTAATATTTTATTCTAAAAAAAGATTTTTCCTGCACTTTTTTTTGAAAAATTAGGGAAAAAATTTACTTTTTTTAGCATAACTTTTAGGGAATCGAAATTTTTCACTTAAGATATTTGGCAAAATTGTAGCCACAGTAAAGTTGAACAACTTTTGTAAACATACCAATACAATCTGAACGTATCTAGGCACTCTAAATAGCTCATAAAGACCACAATATACCCCGAAAAGAGTAGTTTTTTACAAATTCCTGACGCTAAAAAAAATTTTTTTTTTTTTGGAAATAAAATAAAACATTTTTTTGTTCTATTGTGTTGTTCGCAAATTTTTAACAAATTTAAAAGTTTTTGTTATTTAACAAAAATTTCAAACTTTTGCACTAAATTGTTATATATTTTCAGATACATACATACATACGTATTTCACATTTACAATTTATATGCGAACATTAAAATTGTTGTTTTATGTCAAGGACATATTCATTTAAAATTATTATTCTTTATTATTTTATTCGTTGTATAATTTTGCTATTGACATTGAAAGCAATTTATTCATCCATTTAGATGATAATAGTTGTTTTCATATTTCTTCTATTTTATTTGAAATTTTATCACCAAAAACTGCTTCTATTGGAACGTAATTTTCTATGAGAATAGAAGCGTAACTATGATTGCCACTGGAAAAGATTTTATTCAGTTGCTTTAAGCATCTATTAATATTTTCGCTTTGCAAAACATATATTTTTATTACTATAATTTAACCGCTCTTAGATTTAATGAATTTTATTCTAGATTTTCCTTAATAAAACTTTTTACTTTGAATTTTTTTTTTTTAATACAAATTTACAAACATAAAACAAACATAAACTCATTACGAAAAAACATTAAAGTAGAAAAAATAAAAATCTTTTTCTCAAACTCTCGTTACACAACAAAATTTAAATAATTGTTTTTATTGTTTACAAGAAAAACAACAACATTTTTCATAATTTTGTTTTCCTTTTGGTATTTGACAGGCAAGATTCTTGAAACAAAAAAAAAAAAAAAATCCAGCAATTTAACAGCATAAGATAAAACTGAAACACTTATTAAAAATTAATGATTTTCTTAAGATTTCTAAGTATCAACTTCAACAGCTACTACAACTACTAAAACTACTTATAATCTGTACTTTCACACTAACCTTTCCATCAGCATCAGTGGCATGATAGCGAACTTCTAAGGAGCCACCTAAAACGGCATACCAAAAGCGACCTTGTTCGCCGGCACGAAAAACTAAAAGAAAATAAAAATAAATATGAATATTTGTTAGCATACATTTAGGCATTAAGCCAAAAAGAATGAATAGTAAAGCAACTGTAAAAAGCCATTAAAGCAGAATAACAAATTGTTATCTTTTATTTTTTTTTCCTATTTTTCCTACTAAAATCTACCACTAACAATCGCTAATTCCCTACTTTTGTTTCTCCTTTAATGTTTCTTTTTGTTGTTGTTGTTATTGTGTGAGATGGTTAGTAAAGTGGGTGTGTGTGTGTGTAAGTGTTTTATCCGGTTATTTACTCTTTTATTTATTCACTCGTTTTTTCATTCATATTTATTGCTTTGAAACACTTACGTGTAACGCCCTTTTCAAGATCTTCGTAAAAGCCGCACATGGCCAATTGCTGCAATGCCGAACTTGGAAGGCGACACAAAGGCTCCACGCGCCTCAGACGACAGGATATCAATTCAACATCTCGCAGGTTACGGTCACAAGGTCTGCAAAAAAATAAGCAAAAGCACATAAATAACATTTAAATAAACTACGCAAAAATAAGATAAAATAAAATAAGTTTCTCCAACAAAATAATTTTTAGTCGTTCTTTCTACGTTAAGGCACTATGGGCCATGTGTTAAAAAAAAAAATTCTTTTAGACTTTTTATTAAAAAATTAATTTTTTTTTTAATTTTTAAAAAATGTCAAATATTTTGCAAGTTTCTTACTCGTATTTAAAAATAATATAATAATTCTTGTTAATATATTTGAAAAAAATTTTTTCCTATAGATAATTTTTTACACATGGGCTAATCCCAGAAAGAGTCTACCAAGCAAACATTTTTCAAATTAATCGAACTCAATTTTTTTTTTCAATTAAATATTAGACCAGATGCTATATTTTATAAATAAAAGAAAAAAAATTTGTTTCGATGATCATTAATACAAAAAATAATACCAAATCCTACCCTACCTCAGGTCTCTTAGGATTATACAAGAAATTAACATTTTTTTAGGTGATCATATCATTAATTTGGTGTTAATATAGATAGTCCGATCAAAGGCCATATTTTTATTTATTTAATTTTCTTCAATTTCATTAAAAAAAAAAAGTTTGTTTACTATTTTGGAAATATTAAAATTAAGTATGAAATGTCAGGTCCATGCGTTCGTCATGGAAAATAAGGTTTTTTTTTTATTCACCCATATCGTGAATTAAATGTGAAGTTTTGTTCCCATAAAAATTTGTTCCCAAATGTGAAAATTTGTTCCCTAGACAAAACAAAGTGAACAAACTAATAAAAAAAGGGAACATATTTCAAGGGAAATTTTCACGATTAAAATTCTGGCAAAAATTGCATTAAAAACCTTTGCTTATTGGATTATCGGGGTTAGAAAAATTACAGAGTTAAAAAAACCTTAAGGTATACAAAAATACATTCATTCATTTCTAATGGAAGCTATGTTCCCATCTAACTTTGGCAACTTTGGCAACTTTTAAAAAAAGTGTGTTCTGACGAAGCCAATGAAATTTGTATGACGAAGTAATAAAAACATGCATCTTCATATTTTCTAATATCTCGAAAACTAGTAGAGACAACATTCTGAAAATATTAGGGTACTTAGACCATATAAATAGCTTTTTGTATAAAAGTTATTAAAAAATTTGAAGATACATATATATTTTTTTTAAAATAATAAAAAAAAATTATTTTTTTAAAAATTATTTATTTTTTAATTAAATTTATTAACCCTTGACATCATCTTGCCAGCTGTATTCAAAATGAATTTTTTTTAAACCTTAAACACAACAAAAGTTATGACCTTTTAAATGAAGGCTCCACAGCAATATTTTTTAATAATTCAAAGCTACAGGGTTGCCATTGTTTATCAAAATTTAAAAAAAAAATAAAACCGTTTTCAATATATACAAGCGTTACCACATACATTCACAAAATTTTATCGAAATCGGAAACCATCTGGTAAAAATAACATGGAATTACTCTGCTGGGAAAAATGTGACGTGCGTTACAATGGGTTCACGGCTCTTAATAAAAAACTACAAATTTTTTTGCCTCCAATTAAGTTATTTTAGATTTCTATTATATTCTTCTTTCTTAGAGGATTTAGGTTTTTTTTGGGCTTTATGCAAAATTCGCTAAAAATTACGAAAACACAGTTCAACTTAAAAGTTACTTGCACTTTTGGTGACGTGCGTCACGAAACTTTGTGATCAATTATTTCACAAAAAATATCTGCTACAAAATTAATTTTATGCCAATCGAAAATACCAATAACATATAGGAAAAAAAAACAATTGAGTAATTCACAAGCTAACTTATGATATCATAATGTCATATGTCCTAAAAATTTAAAATGGTTTAAGTTGCTTTTCATACTAAAGGTGTCCTAAAATAATATGACTGAATGCTATGTTTATTGTGCTGTCGTAAACTATCCTTAGCCGAATGAATAAAGCAACAACAAAGTACCTTAACCATATAAAATTTTTAGGATATATGACATTATGATATCATAAGTAGCTTGTGAATCCCTCAAATATTTATTTAGTCATATTATGGTTAGGTGGAAATATATTATGATCATATAGAACTATGTATACTATGGTTGGGTGGAATCATATGGTTATACTAAATCAATTTTTGTTTTTTTGGGATCATATTATGATTATATGGAATCATATTATGATCACAAGGAAATATATTATGATCATATGGTTTTATACTAGGGTTATGTGGAATCATATTAAGGTAAAACAAAATAAATTTATAGTTATAAGAAACTTAATTATGATCATAGGGAATTGTATAATGACTATATGGAACTATTTATTGATCATGGAAAATAACATTATAATAATATATGGTCATAGTATGGTTATATAATAGCATTTTTTATTTATTTATTTATTTACATATTATACTTATAACTAAATTATTAGTATAATAAGAGAAAGGGGGAGCTATGACAACGTTGGCCTTAAGCTCAATAGGGTTAGTAACTTAAATTTGGTTATAAAGATTGCTTCTTTTTAGGAAATCCATTATAATTTAACTCGTTATGATTAAAATCGATCATTTTATAATTTAGCTAAAATAATATAATCCAATCATAGTATTATGCCCTTCGATTATGATCACCACAACCATGTTTTTCCTTTGCTTGTATGTTTTTTAATTTCTGTACTTATGATAGACTTTAAAAGGCCTTAAATTAAAATTAAATAATAATATATTATTTAATATTAAATAATATATTAAAGCAATTTTAGTAAGAAAGGGCAGAAAATAGGTAACATTTTTTTTTACAGAAAATAAATGGAAAATAAGTGGCCCAACGGGTTACTGCGTTATGTTAAAGGGACTTATCAACATCTCTTTTGTTTCTGCCCAGTACAAGCGCCCAGCAAAAACAATCTTAATTTGGAAGCAGTAAATGTGACTAGTGCATCCCAACTGCTTCTTTAATTGCTTGACAATTGCCACTACACGCAAAGAAAAAACATGAATGAATATGGTCACGGTAATATGATCACAGACAATTTTAAAATTCTATGATTATTACAATCGTTATAGTTTGGACAAATATATAATAATTCTTGCCATCATATATATGATCGTGGTATTGACGTAAAATATGACTACAACCATATTATGATTATGACAATCATATAACGATTGTAATAATTATAGAACTTTAAAATTTCTGTGATCACATTACAGTGACCATATTCATTCATGTTTTTTCTTTGCGTGTAGCTTACAAAAGTGACGGGAAAATGAATATATTCAGCAGTTTTTTCAAAAAGATCATTAAGAAGCTATAATGCAGAGCCCCTACGCGAGGAATCTCATACAAAAATCATGTAATCTTTCATTAGAACGTGAAGCGCTGCACACAACACACGCTGCCTTACAAAGCTGTATCCGAGGAAGCATTGTTTTTTGCTGGGCGATGACCTGACTGTAGTGTGTAGGTGCTGCTTTCTACATAATGTAACCAGTTTATCCAATCATTTTATTGGTTCTTAAACTGTATTCTTGTTTTTTTTTTTTTGCAGATAGAGCAGGAGGCTTCTTTATGCCTCTTCAGGTATTAAAAAAGAATCAAATGCGAATACAAGTAGGACGGCTAAAACTCTGAAAATAGTTTTTGTTGCTCCTTAACTAACGTAATAATGTATAGCACTTATTATTGAAAATTTAGGGTTTATCGATAATTTTTAAAAAATGTTAAAAAAAACTAGATTTCAAACCACCACAGTCCAACAACTTCTTGTGCCTTAAATGGCAATATTACCTTCAAAAAACTACCAAACATCACTTTAGCAATGGGCAGAAATTAAATTAAGACCAAATATGATACAGCCTTCGTTTGTACTTAAGCTGAAAGTGGGGGGTAATGAGTGTATCATAATACGAATTGCAAAAGTAAAAAAGAAAAAAAAAAACAAATTAAAGAAATATTTGAAAGTTAAATTTGACTTCAAGAACATATAGAAAATAGAAAACAACAAAAACAAACATGATGTGAAAATTTTCTTTTCCTTTTGTTTTTTATATTTTTATTTCAAGTTGTTAAATACATTTTTTATTGGCGTTTTTCTTATACTCGAAAAACTTTTATAACTTAAGTTGTGTGTTTTGTACAAAAACTCTTTGCTGTTTCTCAGGGCAATTTCTCTATTAAAGTGAGGACATTTAATTTATGATCCTTAAGGTTTTTGGGCTTTTAACTTTGTTTTTGGGTTTTTCTTTTGTCGGTGCCGCTAAAATGCTGCTCTGCGCAGCATGTGGTACCCTCCTGCTGCAATCATTTATATAAAACACTAATTTCTTACAATTGAGCCACGAAAGAGTAAGAAATCAGTTTTTGCACCGACCGCCTACCGCTTTTTGTAATGTCTTGCTCTTCATTATTTTCGAGGATATAAAGACAAATAATAATTAAAACTGTGATAAAGCGTATGAAACGGTGATTTTTTATGTAATAGCTGTAACGATTTCATTTTTCAATATGTCGTTTTGGATACTGAGGTTTTACACATAAAGTTTCTAGATCTGTGTTGTTCTTACTTTGAAATGAAATATTCGACGGTCGATGTTTCTCCCATATACAAAAACTCCTGTAAGATTACTCCTGAAACTGTAAAAAAATAAACAAATATTTTTTGCATTGTTTACTTCGCTGAGTTCGATTAAGAATGTTAAATGGTAAAAGAGAAGAAAGTCAGCCCCAACAAACAACCGGACACTTTTAACCAAGCTAATTGGCGTTCCTGTTATGCCTTTGCACTCTAGATTAGATCAAGTGGTGGTCATTGTGGTATTAAATCAGCTTAAATTTTTTTAAGAAAATTTCTTCCATAATTTGCAAATTTTTTTAAGATTTAATGTTTTTTATACCCTTCACCAGAGGTGACAAGGGTA
>NDXZ01033203.1:0-10605 GCA_003055125.1 Paykullia maculata
AAAGTTCGTAATAAAATTAAACATTTATTAAAAAAAATTCTAGTTTAAAATAATGTTTATAAAATGTGAATTCACAACCCTATTATATACAACTGTTTCTAAGGTAAACAACATATATTGAAAAACAAAATATAACAGTTGAAAAAAATCTTATTTGAATTGAAAAATCAAAAATATCAAAAAAAACTTAGATATTTTTTTTAATTTTGAGAAACGGTTGAAGGACAACGGTGCACAGTGGTTCAGCTTCATACGATTGGTGGCATTAAATATAAGGAAACATCGTAGAGCCTTGAATTTTGGTACAGACTAATATTTGGTTGAGATAAAAAAATGCTGCAAATATGAAAAAATCCGAGCACAACCAAGCCTACTTCCCATATAACACAGAAGTTAAAAATCATTGCAGAGTCACAATTTTTTGCTCATTGCAATTTTATGATATTATCAACAAATGGTGAAAAAATTAGCAAAATCTACCAACAACCACGCCTACCTCTCATGCAAAATGATCACATAAAATGCAATATTTTCCTTGTTAACAAAGCTAGATCGCTTAAAAAAGCTACACAGAATAAAATTTGCGTGTTTTTTATTGCAAAATAGCAAGCAAGCAAAAAAAAATAAAAAAAAACTTAATGCATGCGCAATAACATGCTTGTAAGGAAAATTTTTCCTAACTTTTTTTAGTTTTTTATACCGGAATTGCTTAGGGGCAAAAATGGGCAGCTGACTTTTTAATACATCGTTAGCTGAGACTTCAAGCTTTAATTTGATATAAGTCTCGGACTAGAGGTCGTTGGAGATCAATAGATACAAGCCATAGAAGTTGGAGAAAATAAATATTTTTGGACAATTTATAAAAGTAAAAAAAAAATTATTTTTTACTATTTAAATTTTTTTTTATTTGCATATGTTTCATTTATAACATCCAATTGTATAAAAAAAAACATTATAGGTCATTACAAGAGTATTTTAAAAGCACCAAGCGATAGAAGGAGGCATATATAATACGGTCATTTCAAACGCGTTCACTTAGGTCAACTTTGAATGTCTCTGGACAAAAAAGTAATTAAGATATAAGCCTAATATTTTTCGAACATGATAATTAGATTTTTTATTATAAACTTTGAAAAAATCAGGTGGATCAGAAGACATGAAAAAAATGAATTAATGCCGCTCTTGAAGCAGTGTGCGGTGTACTATAAAATATAGTTTTAAAAACAAAATAAATGTTTCTTATTTCCCTTTTTCAGGAAAAAGAACTAGCAATGGCTCCCAAAGCCCCAAATTTTGAAAAAATTGTTGGAGAATGTTAAAGTTAAAACTAAGTTATTACTTTCGTAAGCTTATTCTACACTTACATGAATCAGAGCTGTTAAATTTGGATTACGATTATTAATCAATTATATTACATTTTAAAAGGAATGGTATTGCTTACATAATTCTCTTTTGAACAATTCCTGATTGTTAATTAATTATGATTACAAATAATCCAAAAGAATTCAAGATTATTTAGGATTACGAGAAAATAATTAAAAATAATCAAAAGTAATCCAAAAAATAATTGACTACTTTGAAGGAATATTTTGGAAAGTAGTCGAATTATTTTTTGATTACTTTTTATTATTTTTGATTACTTTCTCGTAATCCTAAATAATCTTGAATTCTTTTGGATGATCTGTAATCGTAATCAATTAGTAATCGTGCGAACCTAAAATTAATCGTAATATAATCATTACTTCAACTTTCAAAAAAAAAGAATCTAATTACTAATTATTACGATTAGTAATCATTATTTAATAGCTATGACACGAATAAGATTTTAGTAAGCTTGCACATATAATACTTTCACGAGGTTTCCGTTTTGATTTTTCTACAATTGTTACAAAATTGTTTTTCAATAAATTCTCAAGCGTTTTTCAAGCTTAAGGCTTGTGTTGGTAAGCTTATTATAATATTTTTTTCAAGTCGTTTGGTATGTTGGGTTATTACAATTTTTTTTTTCTTTAAATTAAGAAATAGACAATTTTTCTAATAAAAATCTATGTTGAAAGGGTAGTTTATTTATTCATTAGATTAAACCGATCGTCCTCGATTCACATTCTAAGTCAAAATAATATGTCTGTACCTCTAGCCATATTAACATTGGACACAAAGTTTGAAAGTTTAGGAGTTCCTTTTTTCCTTTGCGAAATAAATATATTTTTCAACTGCCGTTTTATGTAAACATTATATTGATTCTTATATTTCAAAAGATTTTTATAACAAATAAATGTATATTTTAATTCTAATAAAACAAAAGATAAGCCTTTCATAACTTATGATTACAAGTATGTATTGGCTAATTTTATTTAAAATTTTATACATACATATACTTTTTACTTTTCTAGCAATAAATATGTATGTTCTTTTAATTACATATATGTATGTATGTTACATTTAGCATATTTCCTAAGACACCCTTAATTTGGGTTGAAACAAACGCCTTTTGCTTTATAACGTCTTGCAAGACGTTTAAAAAAATATTATAGCTTTACTTAAGGCACATGCCACAATAGATTTGTTTACTTGTTTTATACATGTTTGTAGGTTTTATTTATTTTTTTCTTTCTCTGTTACTTAGTTTTTTTTTAAGTTTAGTGAATGGAACCGCTCAGGCAATTTCTTTCCTTTTGTAGGTTACTTTGCGATCATTATCTTTATTGCTGTCTTGTGCATTTGTTTAACTTTTAGTATTTTATTAAATACGTTACTTTATTAACCCTCCCAGGTTTCTTACAAGAAATCAGTGACTAAGCAGCAGGGAAGTGTTAAAGGGTAGATAGACAGGTAAAAGTGAAAAATAAATGCTTTAAGAGGGCCTTAAAGTAATTATTTAGCATATAAAGTTAACTTAAATTCAAAAAAATATTAAGTATTTTCTAAAATAACCGGATGATACCTTTAAAGGAAACTAAAAACTGCCCTATTACCACACCAATGGTCCCCGGTATATCTTCGGTGTCTACGAAATCAGTCATTTCTCTTGGGCGAAGCAAAAAATCACTCAGCGACACATTCATAAGACAGCCAAGATCGTAAAGGGAACGCTAACCGCAGAGAAGATTGTTTACATAAAACTTCCACTTTCTCGTTAAGACAGCCTGGTGCCTAGAGGGTAAAAACGGGTAAAAACTATATTTTGGTACTTTTTTGGCCCCTTGAACTTCTTAAGCAATAAACATAGAAATTTTATTTTAACTGTATTCGTCACATCTCCAAAAAATATGCAAACGTTCATGGTACTTTTTGGATATTAAAACTTAGGCATGAAAATCGTACTTATTTTTGGTACTTTTTTAAAAAAAATATTTTTTTGAAATTTGATAGAATACATGAAAAGCTTCACTTAAGCTTCTAATACTTTTTAGACAACTATTTGAGAAAAAAAATTTAGACACTAAAACGGGGACTAAAACAGTACCAAAAAGGGGGGGAAACCGGGAAAATGCGTTTAATAGCAAACTACTGGGACAATTTGGGTAAAATTTGAAACACGGATTCCTTTAGACATAAAGAATAGTATGACAAGTAAAAATTTTAACAATCATAGTAACGGGAAAGAGAAGGGGGAAAATTCTGGTTAACAGAGGGCGAAAAAGTACTTTTTCAACTTTTAGGGTACTTTTTTATATTTTTTCAGTTTATGAGTCTAGAAACGCAAAATTAAGTCCTATTGCTCCTTACTAAAATATATCATATATTTTGCAAAACGACGTTTGCCAGGTCAGCTACTTTCATATAAGTGTCTTTTTACGCAAAAGATAAAATTTTCTTATGTCTGAGATAAAGAAAACATATTGCTTAGTTATTAAGTGCTTCATTTGCTCAAATAAGCAAATTGTGTAAGTTCTGTGATTTTTTTTTTTTAATTTTTAATAATAACCTGTATATTAATTACTTTTACTTCAAACCAATAAAGATATTTAAATTATTAAAATTTTTTATTTAATTTTTTTTTTTTTTGCAACAATAGTAATCACAGATAATCCAGACCTTAAAAACCCTAATTATTACCAAAATTTATTAGGACTTCACAGAAAAAAAATAGTCAACTAATTAATAAATGTAAAACTTTTTCATTCCTTTTTAACAATTAACTTGATTTTAACGGATTTTAAAATCACTTGACCAGAACTTTAAAAAACAAATTTACAAAACCTCTTTGCTCTAGACATGCACACTGGCAAAGTGACAGATTTTCCTGTCAAACGCATACCAATACAAGTAAAACTATATCTCTATATACATATTTACATACATATGTTTATAAATGCATGTATGTACGTATGTTAATGTGTATATATGTATTTATTTGTTTGTTTGTATGTTCTCGTATATGTTTATAACAACAATTCATAACTTTTTTAAACCACTTGTCTTTTATAGAATTTTCAGTTAAAAAATTGATATTTAAAACACATGTGTTGTTTTAAATGTGACATAAAACTCGTGCTTTTTTTTATTAATGCTAGTCTTTGGGCATTTAAATAGAGGAAGATAAAATTTCAAAACTACCTACATTTTTTTTTTTTATTCAGTAATAATGATGACACCATGCATAGTACATTAAGGGCAATATTTAAAGCATGAGAACGAGTAAAAAATTATTACCACCCTCCCCTTATGATAGACAAATATTTAGATGGTTAGCTCGAGTAGTTGTATGCACAAGTATGTGTTGTATTTGGTAAACACATGCCAAATACGCCGCGACATTTATTGTGTTCTTTGATCTGTGAAGGCACATTCCAAATGTATAAACTAAAACATGAAAAAGATACATAAAAAATATTGTGAAAATAACAAATAAAAAAGACACTCTTTTCACATTGAAATTGGTCAATAGGTATGATAAGTTCTTTTTTGTAGAGTTGGTTACTGAAGAAAGACTTTAAATGATTATGATCTTTAAGATTTGGCCTTTTTAAAATGTACATATATGGCCTTAGAATTTAAACAAAAAGTTATTTTCTTTATTTTTTCGGAGTAATCTACACTGAAATCAGTGTAATACTGATTACTGTAGTCAATAGACAACAGTTTATATTCCGAAACCTATTTTGGAACATAGAGTAGCCCCTATTTTCTTTCTGTATAATTTTTATAATCAAGTCAGTCTTTTCTCAAAAATGTTATTGAAACCTCGACTTTATCACTCCAACCCAAAGTATAACGTAAGTCCAATATTCCCTTATGCCTGCCCTTTGATTACAACTTGCAATAATATTTCTTCCGTAATGTCTTTGTCAACCAAAAGTTCGTTATAAATTTCATTATTTTATTTAACATTTTTATTCAAATAATTATCATTTCTTAACAACCTCTTGTAGGTGTAGCAAGAAAAGGTTATATTCAAATTCAACGAAGTTAAGAAGAAAAAACGTTACAAATAGTGGGGTGAAAAAGTGCAGCGGGTTGTGCATTAACCAATGTGGTGGTGGGAAAAGTCTTACAAAACATATGCTTAATTTTCTTAATACTTAATTAGGAAAACGGTTTCTTAAAGACATGTGTCTTTAGTTTTTGCTTTTACATTATGGCTTTTGAATTTCATGTCTATTGTACTTAGCTAAACATTGTTGAGTTTTAAGGTAACGACCGTCTGCCAGACGTACACCCCTTAATTTGTTCGTTGATTTCTTAAGACGCATGCGTGCAGAAAGTTTTAATGTACAAATTAAAGAAATTTATTATTTGTTTACAGGGGAGGCATATAGTGTGCATACATATGTACATACATACACATAAGAAGTTATGGGAAATTGTAAGAAAGGAAAATCAGGGGTCTTTTTAAAGAGTCATAATGGGAGAACATGCATTTTAAAGGAAAAAATTAAAAAATCTAAATTTCATTCAATTATAAAAATTTACTAAAATTCTCTGCTTTTGAGGAACAGGCAAAGTTTAAGGTCTTTGGGCGACCAATTATAATATATAAAATAAACCTCCTAATCAAAAGTTTCTGAAAACCTAATTTTTCAATATATTGATAAAATCAAATTACAATCAAATTTTTGCCCCCATATTTATAAACAATTTTTAAATTTATCAAAAGTTTATAAAACAAATTTTGTATGAAAATTCGTTCAATAAACCTTCAATAAACTCAAAAATTTATTATAAATATGGGCATTAATCTTTAAATTAGTAGCTTTCAAAAGAGTTACAGAGAACGCACCATATGGTTTAAATTCTTACTACCATTTTAGACCTAACATCAACCTTTTTTTATACTAATGGGTTATAATCACTTTCTGAGTAAAAAAAAACTGTCTTTCCACGAAACCTTGTAGTCCAAGCTTAGATCATAGTTTAATTTCACACCCTTCAGACTCTACTTATTATTATAAGAGATAGGCCCTATTCATTTTGATCTAGATCTTTTTGTGACCTTTTGTGTGACCTTTTTTTCAACCACAGACTTTGATTTCACGAGCTGTATCAGCTGGGCAGTCACAAGAACCTCTCTCAAATCCTTTTACGCACACAAATTGTGTAAGACTAAACTAAACAAATTTTTTGTTTGTTTTTATTTGCTTATTCCTTTACCTCGTCCACAAACATACACATTTTCTTTCGGAATGTGACCATCATGTTTACAACAGACTTTTGAATAATGATATTTAAACAAAATTACGCTTACGCTATGGATCCAGTCTTCGGTTTTTTGCCCGCTTTCGAAATCATTGAGGAACTCACAAAAATATATATACATATATTCGAAATAAAAAATTATTAGACACGAATCTCTACCAGGTCTTTATAGATTATCTGTTCTAAAGGAAAATTATCTTAGGAAAATCCACTCTTAAAAATTACCTGACTTAAATTTTATGATGGAATCGCAATCAAAAATCTGCAGAAAAAAATTTTTTTTTATGAATTGTGTTCTAGGGTATAATATGGTTGGCTTTGACCTGTATTATTTTCTATATCTTTGTCGAGGAACTTTTATTACCTAAATCACATTTTTGTATTGACACATTGGGTACTTAGATCAATATTGAAACAGCCCATCGTGTAATTTTTAGCAGCAATTTTTTCTGGCCACTGCTGTTGTCCAATTGTTAGTTTTACAAATTTCCTAAACTCCTACATAGTTGCTTGACGAACCTTTATATAGTATGAGCTGACCCGGCAAACGTCGTTTTGCCAAATATATGAATTTTTTTCTTAGTTAGGAGCAACAGGAACTAAATTTGCGTTTCTAGAATCATAAACTCAAAAAATATAAAAAATACCCTAAAAGTTGAAAAAGTACTTTTTCGCCCCCTGTTAACCAGATTTTTCTTTTTTTTTTTAATTTTGATTTGTCATACTTTTTTTATGTCTGAAGGAATCCGTTTTTCAAAATTCACCCAAATTGGCCCAGTAATTTGCTACTAAAAGCATTTTCCCGGTTTTGCCCCTTTTTAAGTCAACGTTCTAGTGTCTGCATTTTTTTCTCAAATAGCTGTCTAATTAGTAGTAGAAGCTTAAATGAAGCTTTTCATGAGTTTTATCATATATCAAAAAAATATTTTTTTTAAAAAAAGTACCAAAAATAAGTACGATTTTTATTCCCAAGTTCTAATATCCAAAAACGTATTCATATTTTTTGGAGATGTGACGAATACAGTTCAAAGAAAATTTTCATGTTTTTTGGTTTAAAATTTTAAGGGGCCCCAAAAAAGTACCAAAATATAATTTTTACCTGTTTTTACCCACTAGGCCCCAAAATTTGAAAAAAGTACCAGAAACCTGTCCGCTTACTTTTTGAGTAGAATACAATACTTTTTAAATTTTGTTTTTAGTTTGTTTGGCTTAGAAGATAGAAGGTTAGCGATTTTCCCCTTTTTTACTCTTTTATACCCCTAAATATTTTAATTTCCAAAAATCCCTTCTTTATGGATCTATACAACGGGAGATAATTCCACAAACTAAATTTCATATTCCTTACTCCATGCGTTTGGGCTGTACGGTAATGAATCAGTTAGTTAGACAATTATAAACGTTATTCTATTGAACATTTGGATGAAAAGTGGGCGTGGCATTCAAAATTTCAAAAAAAAAATTTAGTCTATTGTTTCTTTGAGACTATCAGCAACATGCTGTAAAAATTTCAAAAAAATCAGTCCAACAGTGTGGCCAGCTATAAAATACAAACATACAAACAAATTTTTTTCATCTTTATATATATAAATCAGTAGTTGATCACATATATTTTGAAAGAATTTAAAATTTATAGTCAGACAAATCATCCTATAAAAGGTTTAAGAAAAAAACGTTTTTGATA
The DNA here is from genome assembly GCA_003055125.1 of Paykullia maculata. Taxonomy (NCBI): domain Eukaryota; kingdom Metazoa; phylum Arthropoda; class Insecta; order Diptera; family Rhinophoridae; genus Paykullia; species Paykullia maculata. Next base: position 8,321 of record NDXZ01033203.1, read on the forward strand.
AATTTTCTACAACAGCAACAAAATTGATGGTTGTCGTTATATAAGCATGAACATGATTCAAGCACATTACAACAACAATCTAAATTATTGCATATTAGTGAAACAAACTTAATGGTTGTCGTTGATAGAGGATAGTTAAAAGTAAACACAATCAAATATAAAATTCCTTCTGTTTTTTGGCAGCAAATTTAAAATTTGCATGCATTTTCCTACAATCTAAAATAAAAGTCTAGAATAAAATAATGCAGCTTTAAACCTTTTTCATGTGCAATTCTTATGGCTTTAAATTTAATACCATTAAAATTCTTATTTTCTTCTTCTTCATTTAAATGTTGGCCTTTAGCCCGAATTTGAAAAAAAAAACCTCGATTCTCTTACTTAGTTACTCAGTATGAAGTCCCTTCCTTGGATTTGTTTATTTAAGGAGTCTATTACTAATTGTAGACTTCCTTTAAACTTTGTTAGTCTGTTTTTCATAAGCACATACAACAATTATCCAACTAATTTGCAAAAATTAAACTACAGTTTTACACAGTTAACATTTAAAAGAAAAACTTGAATAAATTGTTTTGTATTTTGTAGTTATAAGATTGCAAATAATGCCTATAAAACTTGGTATTCTTTCTTATCCTTTGTACAAACATACGAGTGCTTACATACAACAATTCATTTGTACATACATACATATGTAAATAAATGTGTATGTACATGTATACTGGCTTATATGTTTTTTGTTTTACAAAGAAATAATCATATTAGTTTACAACCAACAAACTTTTCCTATAATCATAAAAATCTTTCAAAATATTATTATGGGGTCTACAACGTTACAAGTACAAAATGTCTTACAAAAATTATTGTAAAATGTTGAAACAGTTTTTTTGGGGTTCTTTTCATCGAGTTTAAGCGTTATTTTACATTGTAGTGTAAAACGTTAAAGTTTACTGCAAGAATTAAGTTAAACTTACTCGTGTTATGCGGTTTTTATGACAATTGTTATAAGTTTTCAAATATTGTTTTTTTATGTAGCAAATAAAAGTATAATGTTTTGTTTTTTGGGGTTTATAAAGACAACATTGTGTTTTCCATAAAGGAAAATAATAAGATGCAAGTTTGTGTATGTGGTAAAGTGTTATAGCAAAAACATAAAAAGATTATGTTTCTTAATGTCAATATAGAGTTATTTTGGAAAGACTTATTTAAAAAAAAAAAATTTTATATTAAGAAACATTTTTATTACAATATTATAAAAAGTGTAGTTTTTTTTTAATTTCTAACAATATTATGTTTTTGTTATTATTGTTGTTTAAAAGTTAGTTTAAAATAAATATATTTCTTAATATAAAAAAAGTTTTCCTTAAAAAAAGAAACCTATTTTTACTTCCATTCAATTTAATACATTCTCAGGCTTTTGACATTTGTGAATTAATTTAATTTTAAACCAATGGTAGGCAACCCTAAATATCCATCCACTCAAGAATGATAAAAACAAGATTACGCATGTTCTTCTCTGTTTGCAAAAATCAGCTAAAGAAAAATATAGAAACTTACATGTAAAATTGTAAATTTCATAAAGATTGTTTAGAGAAGCAAATAAAGATGTGATAAAAGTTTTACATTTTAAACAATTCGAAAGCTAAAGTGTTTTTATTTTTGTCATGATGTGTTAAAACAAGCACCTTTTAACCAAATAGCAACGAAAGCTTGCTTATTACCGAAGGTTTTTTTTAAACACATTAAATTGGCTTAAAATATACATTTTTCTTAGAGCATGCTTGTATTTTTTTATAAGAGACCTAAATCATGAACTCTCTGAATTTTCTAAGCAAAGAAAACGCAAAACTAAGAAAAAAAAAATTAAAAATTGGAAAAATGATTTAAAAAAACGAAATTTAATTTTAAAAATCAAGGGCATAAAAGCGAAGACAAGAACGTGGTTAGTGACAAGGATAAATGACAGAAAGATCTTAACAGCTGGTGAATTATCCCAGTTGCTAATAATATACAATTGTGAGTTAAATAGATGATATTTACATACAACAGCGTAGTACCGACCAAAGAGTGCTGAAGATGTAACCGTAGCTGGTTTCGAAAATGCATTACACTCGGCTTGTATCGTACTCGATTTTTCATAATATTCTTAACAATAATCACATGAACAAAAAAAGTCTGACAATATTAATTAAAACATCTATATAAACTAATGTTCAACTAATTTTAAAATAAGAACTTTCAACAATTTTGCAATAATAAAAAATATATAAACACGAAGTGATTATATTTAT